>CAKMRK010000804.1:0-28245 GCA_928213465.1 Penicillium sclerotigenum | reverse complement strand
TTTTTTTTTTTTTTTTTTTTTTTTTTTTTCATTTGTCGAGGAGCATGGTGTATAACTGCATCCATATATAGAAGGCCTGGAGATTATAGATTTTGCGAACAACTTGGCATACACGCATTTTATGCTTCCCCGTCAATGCCTTGATTATATTCAAATAGTTATTTCATAGAGATAGCCCCAATTGCATGGATATCCACTTCTAAAGAGACTTATCAATATCATGTCTATTGTTTACTGATTTACTGGTTCACTGAACAGCCATTAGGGATCCTTGTATTCAAGAGCTCAATACATGCAGTGAAGAAGACATAGCCTCTCCATTACGTACTCTTGGGGACCTTTCTGTTCATTTCCACATGATAAAACAACATTCTCTTCGATACTCTGGGCCTGTTTGATGCACAAACCGGCTTGGCATCGAAGAAATCATTGGCGTGCAACCTCTGGAAAAGATCCAGAGCCAGGTAACTCCCATGCTCCATGGCCAGGACACAAGTCAATGTGCATAAGCCAATTCAAAAAAGAGAACAATCACATTTTCAATTGATTCAAAGAAGCATTGCTGGTTGGTCCAGCCCCGTATCCCAGTATTGCATTGGCCGGTGACAAAAAAGATAATAAAAAAAGGAAACAAACCGGCAGAACCGCGTAGATTGAAACAGAGACAGAGAAGAGGACATGAATGAGAGCGCAAATGGATAAGAGGAAGAAAACAGACATTGCAGAGTCGTGATTCTTAGTCCGCTCAAGCCGCAGCCTCGACGGACTTCTCCTCGGACTTTTCTTCCTTCTCGGGCTCAGGGGCCTTCCCATCCGCGTCGGGCATTGGGGAATCAACATCCTTAGTCGACTTAGACTCGGGCTCCTTTTCCTCTTCTGTCTCCAGCTTGGGGGTTTCAGCGCCATCCTCCTCCTTGGATCCGTTGACGGCGGGCTTCTCATCCTTGTCTGCCGGGCCGGGAGTGTCCGCGTCCAGGATGTTCTTCCAGCTAGACAAGATGTTCATGGCACGGTGGCGGAAGTTAAACTCCTCGTCCCTGGGAATCGAGTTCAGCTTCACAATCATCTTAAGGACCTTGTTAATCTTGGTTGAACGGATGATCGACACCTCCAAGTCCGAGTGCTTCTCCAACTTGTCAAAGTAGCTGGCCATACTGGCCATTTCATCTTCCTTGGGTGGTTGGTCACGGGAGATGAAACCCTTCTGAAGTTTGTGACGGAGGAACAGAACTGTAAGGTATAAGCTGGCCTGGTCGGGATCGTCGGGGTCAATAGGGGATCGCATACTCTCTTTCTCCTTCTTTTTTCTCAATTCCTCTGGGTCAATGGGCTTCTCGGATTCCTTAGCATCGGCACTGTCACCTTCTTCACTGACAGCGGGAGCTGCCTTGCCCTTCTTGGCAGGTGCTTTCTTGGTCTTGGAGGGGGTTTTCTTTCCAGTGTCCTCGGCGGGAGCCTTGGGGGTGGTCAACTTGAGCTTCGTGTTGGACTTGGGGGTCTTAGCGGGCTATAAATTTTGTGAGATGAGCGAGATCAACATCGCAAGAATCCTGAAACGCATACCTTTTCCGCTTCAGCATCGGTTTCAACATCCTTCTTGCGCTTCTTGGAAGGAGCCTTCTTCTTGGAGTCATCTACATCCTCCATTTCAACGTCAGTCTCCGCGCCCTTGCTCTTACGCTTGCCCTTCTTGGCCTCCTTTGCGGCTTTGGCAGCTGCCTTCTCCGCTTCCTGAGCTTCCAACTCAGCCTCTTCTTGATCCAGAGCTGCCTGGTGGTCGTTCAGGAGCTTCTTGAAGTACTGAAGGTTGTGGCCCTCAGATGCAACCTTGTAGGCATTGATGAGGGATTTAGTTTTATTCTTCTCGGAGACATTTTTGCACTCGGCAGGGTCGAGAGGAGTCAGGTTGGTATTAGGAACCCAGGCGCTATCAAAAAAAATAGTCAGTATGAAGTTCGCGTCTGGCGTAGAGGCTGCGCGGATGGTCGACTCACAATTCATTGGTATCGAAGAACATGACGGGGAAAGTGCGCTCATGGGCGCGTCTGCCATCGTCCCCATACTCGCCCTTGTATGATCCATCCTTCTGCATGGCAGTAACGGGACGAGTTTCAAGCAGGCTAGGAGGCAGAATGCCCTCGTCACAGATGATAGCAGGCCAAGGCGCATAACTGCGAAGGCGGGCAAGATAGGTTTGGCCTGGCTTGGCGTCCAGGTGTGTGACGCGGCTCTGGGACTTCTTGCGGCTCAGCTTCTGGGTGGCACCGGTGGAGGTGCGGCGGTTCTTGGAGGACTTCTTCGCTGAGGCAGGGGTTCCGTTGGCCTCCGCGGGCGCAGCGGCCGCTGCATCGGCAGGTGCAGCTTCGGCAGTTTCGCCATCAGCCTTCACCTCAGGAAGCTCGTCGGAGGAAGCAGGCTTATCAGCCTCGGCTTCAGCGGCCGTCTTCTTGTCGAGCGCAGCTTCAGTCTCTGGAAGAAACAGTGGGTTAGTGTCGCACAGAAACAGGATGTTCCGACCGGGGGACAGCGTTCATAAATGGAGGCGCAAAATGATGAAGTGATTCCATGCTTACCGGCAGGCTTGTCTTCCGACAGAGTTACATTCTCAGACTTCTTCTCGGAGTCAGTGGGTTGCTCAGTAGCGCGCTCGGGCTGATCGCCCTCGGGCGCAGAGACAGGGGTATCATCAGCCATAATGGCAAGCTGGAATGAGATAAGTTAATATTCACTAGGCGATCAGTAGATTGGAGCTGGGGTAGGTGGTGAGAGGAGCTTCCAGGGGAGGTGTAGGAGAGAGGTGGAGAAGAGAAGAGAGTCGCGAAAGGCGCGGGAACTTCAAGACGCGTCTGAGAACGGAAGACCAATGACGCCACAACTTTCAAGTCAACACACAACAAGAGTAAGCCGGTGAATTAAAGAAGAGGATGATAGGTTTGTTTTTGCTTTCCAGATTTGAACAGCATTGGGGTATTTGGATGGGCAATAGGGGAGGGTTGCACAATGCGTATTGGGGAGAGATATCTCTGAATAGCTACATACCTCTTTGATATTAACAAACAATAGGTCTTTTCACAATGGGCGCATGTATTGAATATGTATGGAGCATCAATTGTCGACTCCTGGCGAAGATGTGAAGAAGAAGTGACGAGTGACGAGTGACGAGTGACGCCTTTGCAGGATTGCAGGTTTGGCTATCGCCAATGGATAAGCCGATATTTGGACGCAAAGCGAAGGAACGACCGTTATTCTTTTTTGATCTCCTCTGATATCTCGCAGGATGGCATATTGCACACAGTCGAAAGAGTCAATGTCAACGTCTTTCTTGCTGTATATGCCTTGATGATCACTCATATATCTGGACAACACGGCGCCAAGGCATTTGGAGATTGACATGCAGCAGTGGATTTGTTGTTTTGCCTTTGAAGAATATCTGTCATTCGGACATTTGGTCATTCACAGATGGCATATAATACAATATAATACCGCACGGTGAAGTGTCAAGAGGTGTTCTTGGATCTTGTATACCTCGAACTATCACGATATTTGCATGCCTGGGCATGACTGGGCATGTGTGGATGAACCTGGCATTCTTCAGGGTTAGATACAATCTTCTTTCAAATTGACGGTTTCATCCAAACCGGCCTAGCCACACTATAACAGTCCGGTTCAGGGCTTGTGTATTTGTGTTGAGATTCAATCACATTTGCCTTTAGTCGTAAGGCAGTCTTGAGCTCTTTTCAACGCTTTTCCAAGCAATCGCAGTTCCATAGATTGGTCATATTGATCGAGGCCACCGGTATCGAGGGCGTATCGAATGCTTTTGAAACTGATGTGCAATCACTTAAACTGTAAGCATATCGTGAAATCAACAGGAAGCTTGCGATTCTATACCTCGATGTGATCTCACGTTATTTAACTCGCGGTGCCCGTGTCAGCCATGATGACCACGTAATAATCGAGCATAGTATAATCAGTACCTAGGTATTCTTGGATGGGCTGTTGATGCGAACGGGGGTGAAAGTGAGGGTGAGGGATGGGTTGGTTTCTGGTTCCTAAACGCATCTAAACCTCTATGTCTGTAAGGGCAACACCCCCCACCCCCCTCTCCTCCCCCCCCCAAACCAAAGTTGATGCGATTTCATGCCTTTATTTCTAATCTGACGCCTTTCCCCAGGAGGATTTTATATCTTACATCTCAAAGAAATATTATATGAGGTTTGCTTTGTATACGTAGGTTGTCTTTGTATGTACGGTGATAGCTATGCTATTTAGGCTCTGGCAAACACGAATATCTCTTGCATAAACATATTGATCGGCTAATTAGGTACAGGAGAGAGACATCAGGGTAGAGTGAAGCGTTGGTCCCACAAAGAGAACGATGTAACAATAACTAGGAGGGTCCATATACACAAATTATGAACCAGACCAGGTGGCCTAGGGGAAGGGGTTGCATACAGGGTATCAATTTCTAAAACGCTGAATCCAGAGTCGAATCAACTAGAAAATTCTAGACGGTGAGTGGACTCAGATGCCATGATCTAAAGCACTTTCACTGGGGAAATCCTCTTCAGGAACATCGAGAAGTGATGGTTCTGGCTTATGGATCCGGACAAGGGAAAGGAAGTAGTCTTCGAGTGGCAACAAATTGAGCAGCACCCTATTACAATACCACCCCAAGGCACATACAAGAGCTCCTGCAACAGCATCCAGAATAAAATGGTTGGCTGTAGCAACAATGGCCACAAGGATGGTAAACGGATATAGGAAGCCGAGTATGAGACAAACAAGGCGGCGCCATGAAGGGAGGTTCAGTCTTAGGGTACGAGTCAGCCGAGTACGTAGGATTGTATGCCGGTGGTGTTGTGGCAAAGGGATTGTTATGAGTGTGAGGCCGATCATTAAAGAGTAGCCGAAATGCAAGGAAGGCATTGCCGCTAGTGCCAGTCAGTGAAGGATTCATGGAGAGGGTTGGGATCAGGAAACACTTGCCATATTGATTACAGAAGCGGTTTTCTGTCCAAACACTGCCCGATCCATTGATACCATGCACCGTATCCAAGAACCCATAACTGCGCCCTAGATCCGCCTCTTCACCTTCCGCGTTTGGGTCACTCAATAACCGAGGTGGCATGCAAGGCCAAAGTGTGAAAACCACAAAGGCGAGAAGATTGCATACGGCCAAAGTCCGCCGGCGCGCCTGGTATAGAAGAGGGCCTGCAGGCGACCCGCTCACAGCACCCTTGGGCTTTCCGGGCTGTGCCTCATCGATCCGATTCCGCACAGTAGTATAGTAATAGAGCCAGACAAGAAACGCGATTGTCCCTGGAATGTGTATGAAAGAGTATATCCAGTTGATCCAGGGCATGACAAGGGGCTGGTGAAGGAAGCGGCTTTGAATCAGGGTCTCCCAGAATATACCCAGATTCTCCTCGATCACGATCAGTTGTAATGCATGTCTCCTCGCGACATCGACGGTACCATCCTTGAGAGTCACGGCGGTAAAGGCGCGACCGAGCTGGTATGTCTGCACAAATTGTGAGCCTTCGGTCTTGGTCAAAACCGAAGATAAGGAAGCAAAGAGCAGATCATGCCTACCCAGTAAACCAACGCCCAATACCAGCATTCCACCAAGAAAGGAAACTTTCGGAGCAACCGACTGAGCAAGCGGTCTTGGAACACAATAGTATTTGGCGATGTCACCTCAAAATTCCACCCCAGAAGTCCAACCTGTCGCTTGTGCCATGCATCTTCCAGGGCTGGTGAGTGGGAGCGAGAGCCCAGCAGGCCATCCTTTGTCGATTGGCTTGAGTATCCCGACTCCAAAGAATCCGATGAAGCTGCTCGTCGAAGGTCATTCGAGTTCCGTCGGCTGTAGCGTCGACTCGAAGGTGATCCGACAGAGCGGTTAATCCAGGTGCCCCCAAACAAGAGAACAATAACCACCAGAGGCTCTATGACTGTTCCAGCTCCCATGGTTGGTATCAGACAACGGAACCAGTACTTATGTACTATTGTTTCTCAAGGGGAAGAAAGCTCTGGTAACATATAAAGAAGTACCTTAAGAATGAGGGGATTTGGGATATGTAGGTAACTGAGAGGGGGGGTTTCAGGGCCATCTGGTTGTGTTCAAAACAGAGAAATGTCCAGGGCAGGTGCCAGGACATCCAGGACAGGCAGGGTAGCCAGGGTAGCCAGGGTAGTCAGGACAGCCAGGACAGCTACGGGAGTCACCGGAATCAACTACATATCGTTTGCTTTTTACCATATGCATACACCATACGGAGTAGATCGAACAATCAATATTTCAAAGATGAATCCACAAGGCTGGATTTTTCTTGGCATGAATACTCAGTCGTGATTGCATTCCATACTTTGGGAATTTACGTTGATTGGATTCGAAGATTATACATATTATACATAACTATTATTACATATTATTACATATTATACACATAAAAGTTATACACATGTGATCTATTGCCACATTAGCAATGCCAAGACATGTAATTTATACTCCGTACTCCTGTAGTTCGTACTCGTATACTCCGGATACTCCGTTTATACACTCCGTCCGTATACTCCGTATATTCCGGATAACTCCGTCTACACAAAATTCCAAAGTATGTCGGATCTCTTCTTGCCGATGTCCGAAAACGCCAAGCCAACTTCACCCTACAAAAGATATTCGGCATCCGCAGAGCCGGCGCTTGTCTAAAGTACATTTAAGATGTGTAAGTGTACATGTGTGAGTGTACAGGGTACGTATCTCTTCCCTCGATGTGTCTTATGTAGGACAATATTGCTATATTGCTATATTGCACTTATTGCACTTATTGCAAGTACCTGTAAAGTGATGTAATATTTGCTTGTTCCTACGTAATATAACTTGATTTTCAATGAAGTCTGTTTGACGTCAAACCTTTCCCCCAACATACATATACATAATTTGAATGTGAATACTAGGTTCGACTCGACATCCAGAAACTCCTAGAATATGTTGTTTGTTAATCCACCTACAGCCCGGCGTGTAATGACCCGCACCTTATCACAAGCGGGCATTACTTGGTCAACCCAATCCAGACACTTTGCTGCCACTCCGAACCCATATCAAGGAATCACTCTTCTGCAAGACAAGCAAAATGGCTTTGGCTTCGCCCGGTCAAACCCCAGACCTTCCAAGCCCAGAGCAAAGGGGGTCACCGAGATCCGAGGCCCATACTACTCGGTAGGTGCCATATACTCCTATCATCCATTTTTTCGTGGAGCTAACCTAAACCAGGTCATGGGCAAAAGATATCTTGCAGACATCCTTGAGACGTAATCTTCCCGAAATATCCCAATCACTTCACCAAATGGCATCTGACAACATCTGATAGGATGGGTGACCACATAGATGGTCTCAAGTTTGCCGGAGGTGAGTCCCCAAGAGGGCTTCGGTTCTCACCAGAAACAAGAGCACTAAAACACACTCAGGTGCTTTTTCTCTCTTTCACGAGAAACCACTGCGGGAATTGGTCGATCTTGCACATGAGCACGGCGTGTACATCTCAACGGTAAGATCATCTTGGGGCTAGTAAATTAACACACTTGGAAGCATACTCTTGACACCCAGGTTCCATATTTCAGGGTGGATGGGCTGAGCATCTCCTCACACACCCCGATCCAAATACGGTATTTGACCGGTACTTGAAGAAATGCAAGGATCTCGGGTATGTGCATCCCCCGCTCGAGGGGCCCAGGAGCCTGGAATATCAAATCTGACCAGTCAACGTAGACTCGATGTCGTTGAGCTTTCTGCCGGTTTTTTGTCAATCCCAGAGGATGACTGGCTCCGCCTTATTGACAAAGTCCACTCATACAAGTTGGTACCAAAGCCTGAATTGGGGATTCAATTCGGAGCCGGTGGGGATACCCCTGCCTCGGGACTTGAAGCAATTGGAACTTCTGACCCTGGGAAATTGGTGAACTTGGGTCGGAGATTCCTCGATGCTGGTGTGAAACGGTTGATGATTGAATCAGAAGGTATCACTGAAAACGTCCACTCCTGGCGGACAGACGTGGTGTCGAAGATCATGAAGGAGCTTCCTCCTGAGCGTGTCATGTTTGAAGCTGCAGATCCCAAGGTCTTTAATTGGTACGTCCGTGAGTTTGGTATTGATGTCAACTTGTTTGTGGATCACAGCCAGATTGTGCAGTTAGAATGTCTGCGGACTGGCATCTGGGGCACTGCCAACACCTGGGGCAAGATAGTGTCGTTCCGACCATGATCTTCCGGAGATAAAACTTGGAAGTACAGAAGTGTATTCGTGTTATTTCAACGTATCAATGGGTTATCCGAGATTTTGAATCCAAGTTCATCTATGTACGGAGTACAATGCTGGAGGCCTTTCAGAGCAACCCAAGCACTTAGCCCGGGCGATCCCCGCTTTCTGGCGTGATGTTCCCGGATAATGGTCTGCTGTATGGAGTATATAGCTGAGGATCTTTCCAGTCCTTGGCATCTGGGGGGGATGAGTCGTAATTCCCCAGTATCGGAAAAAGACATAGTGTGTCAAAGGTTGAGGATGGAAAGCAGATCTACTGGTGTGTTATTATTTTTGAGGATGTCTATGATGTGATGATTCCCCATACGTTTTTGTCCATATAATTGGACATATTTATATATATATATATATATATATATATATTCTCCGGAGCGAATCGATTTATTTATTTTATTTTTGCAAAATGTCCGTACCTAAACAGAATATAACAGATATCCCATTGACTCAAAGGGGAAATGGTGGGTCTATGTCCGTGTCCTTTTTTTTCATTTCGACTATCGCCTTCCCCATAGTCTCTGCACTATGCCAGGGGTCCCATCCAGTAAGGCGTGCGACGCCTGTCGAAAAGCGAAAAAGAAGGTATTTGTCCCGGTTGTTGATGAACTGCTGAATATCAAATGCTGATGAACTTAGTGTGATGAACAACAACCCTGCTCACGATGCCTCCGGCTGCGGGTATCCTGTGAAGGAAGCGGGCAACGGCGTTATCAATTCAAGAATGTCAAATCCACACAGATACCTAAAGCTAAAGAGAAGGCAATTCAAGTACAATCGAATTTTAATATCATTTTGCAAGCTCCTTGCAATCCACTAGCAAATCGGTTCATTAAAACTCTCGATATCAGTGATATTCGCTTTGATATCTCGTTTTATGGCCCATTTCTTAAGGATCTCCCCAGACGACTTGGAGAAAGTGCGGTGTTGGATGCTGCTGCACAGGCTTTGGTCTCTTCCCATCCATTTCTTCATCGTCTCCGTGAGAGAGAAGTTCCCCGTGATGCGTTGATGCTTTTCGGGAAATCCGTGAGGGCGTTACGGGAATCCCTGGACAATCCAGTCGAGGTTCGATCGCCACATACTCTCTGTGCTATATATCTCATCTCAATCTGTCAGGTATGATATCATCATCGTCTCTTGGATCCTGAATGCTAAGCTCGATGGGTCTAGGCTTGGCTTGGGAAGTGCGAAAAGCAACCAGCCAGCCATGGGACAGCCATCGCACATTTACTCAAGGTCGTAGATATCTCCAAATACAAAAGTACATTCGAAAGAGATCTGATAGTCACATTGAGTGTGCCGGTGGTATGTGACACTTTCCCAACATAAACCTCGCTACTTCACTAATCCTACCAGATCCTGGACGGAATATGCAACCCTCGAGTGCAAATGGCCCCGAGTTTCTGGAACGAGGTGATGGCCCTTGCCCAGCAAGACTCATCCTCAGCCTCGGATAGTATACCACGGTCAACCACGACTCTGCTATCGCTTTCAAAGTTCCCAGAATACCTCCATCGCCCACACTCCCATCTTCCCGAGATCACCGCAGCATATGTCAAGCTCCGAGAAGACGCCCAAAACATCTACCCGTATCTAGATCAGCCCACTGTACCAGCAGGCCTGTCCTCTTCGGTCCTTACTCGAAGATCGCGCCATCGAGCGGCATATACCGTGGTCATTGCTCTAGCACTGCTTCTAAATAGTATTCTCCGGGCATTAGATCCGGAAAACGTCGTGCTCGCCGAGGAGTCGACCTTCTTTTGCAAGCGAATTATCAACGAGGCTGAGTTAGCTTCCTGTTACCGTCCGATTGGCGCTGCTTATGCCGTGCCGTGCCTGGTCGTTGCCCTGGGTGCTGCAGAAGCTCCCCAGCAGCTGACACGCATTGAGGCTACATTGACGGATTACCAGACTGACTTTGGGGGCTGTGAATGGAGAGAACTCGCTACGTGGCTCAGGGCTGTATTTCACAGCCATCGCGTACGCGAAACACTGATATCCAGTGATGTAGATATCCTAGCTTTAGGAGTTCCGGGAGCTTGTATGACCCAGCTACAGGCTATATTCGGACTGTGTTTATATTCGGATTGTAACAAAATCAGGCCCTCCTGAGTGGGATCACTGTTGTGTCGTGAATCGTTGAGTTATGGTACACCCCCTTATGTTCTTCGCATTACTGGTAAGATTTCGATCTGGGTAGCGGTGCCTATAAACATTTACTCCATGGAGTAGGTAGACCAGGCTAAATACCGACAACTCCGTGGGTTATGTATGAGCCCGTAACCAGGAGAACAAGAGCAAAAAAGTAACCATCCAAACGAGGAAAGAAAAGGGAGACAACAGAGGGCATCCACATAATAAGCATCACCATGGACAAATTTATATGACAGTAAGCTAGAGACAATGAAACATGGAGGATATGAAAGGCATAACCAGATCGGTTATAGAGCGCAGGAAAGGAATATGGATGGCTCGCTAAGTGCTGGGGTTTTGCAAAGGGGAAAAGAGGAAGAGGATTCGTGGCATGTGCTTCGATACGCGCTGCGTCAAAACGGGGACCAGGAGCATGATATGTACACGTGTTGATTCCAAGGGCACTGTTTCGAAAGGACAAGCTGCGATATATGAAAAGAACATCCCGGCCTCAGAATGAGCAAAACTTCAGAGCAACATAGGGGGGATTGCCAGGAAATCAGGATTATATACGCCAGTCTAGTATGGGCGAACACAGAAGCAGATTAGAAGCCGAACGGATTATTGGGGGCTGTTGATCGAGTTAGTTTCTGCTGCTTCTATCGCCTGTAATGGTAAGAGACCACTTACTAGCTTGTGAAAGGTTGGCTCTGAGTCCAGTCGGTTGTGGCTGAAGCTTCTTGGGGCCATCTGGCTTAACACCAAATCTGACAGAGGGTGCCGGTCCGGTCTTCTGTGGTAATAGAGGAGTGACTGTTGGTTGCTGGGGAATTGGCGGCACAGGGGGCGGAGATGTATAGGACTGGTTGCCATAGCCATTGACACCAGTGGGTTGCGGTTGCAGTGCAGGAGGAAGGACCGAGTTGATGCCAGTCTGCATTGGTTGTTGGAATTGCCCGTATCCAACAAAGCCTGTGGGCTGCGGCACAAGTGCTTGGAACCCAGTTTGTTGAGGGGCCAGGTTACCAAACGGCTGTTGTTGCTGCTGCTGCTGGATACCAAATTGTGATTGGGGCGTAAACGCTGTGGGCTGCGGCATCATACCATTCTGGTATTGGTTTTGACCAATAAATCCTGTCGCTTGCGGCTGTATCGCAGCTTGGTAACGCTGCTGGCTCAATTCGCTCAGACTCTGACCAGGAGGAGCAACAGGAGGGCCAGCCTGTGGAAGGCCCGTCATTTGGGCCTGCAATGGAGGGGGGCCAAAGGAGTTTTGGTGTTGCGAGAAGTTCTGAGGCGCGGACAGTGGGCGTTGCGGAGGCGGAGGCAGAAGTGAATTTTGTCCAACTGCCTGAGGCGCCTGAGGGCGTTGCCTGGCCTGTGCCTGGAACCCAGTCTGCTGAGGGCTGAATCCTTGTTGATGCTGTCCTATCTGTGCCACTTGCGCAAACAAGCTGGGAGTGGCACCTGTTTGCTGAGCCTGTGGTACAGCCGGTGATTGCACAGCAGTGGCCTGCGGCTGTAGGGCAGGCATGGGTGGGGCAGGCTGTGCAGTAGGCTGAGCCGGTGTCGGCTGCAATGGGGTTTGGAGCAATGTTAGATCTGCCATTGCGCCTGTTGGCTGAGGAACCTGAGCTGCCACGGGTGGTGGGGTCGGGGTGGCGGCTGCGGGTGGCCTAGCAGGCTGCTTTGGCTGCTTCACTTCCCAAGCATCATCTTCAAATCCAGCAGGAGCAGGCTTTTCGGCTGGTGCAGAGGGTGGTGGACTCGCCGAGCTATCTGGTGACTTAGGTTCATCTCCCTGTCCGAACGCTTTGGGATCAACTTCTCCGGCTTGGACGGTTGGTGTTGGTCTGCCCCGGCGAGTGTTATTGCGCAGCACACCACCAGGCCCGGAAAACAGACCACCTTGCCCTCCGTCCTCGCCATTGCCAATGAATTCCTCGCCGCCGAAACTGACGTTTCGAGGCTTGGACTTGTCCGGGGTACGGCCATATTTGGCATCCAAAGCTTTCATCACTCGCAAGGTATCACCTTGGTTTAGACCCAAATTTTGAAGGATTTCGGATGTAATGTCAGGGAGAACTGATTCGTCAATCGCGTCCTTGTTAAATGATTGTGCATATCGCTCACAGCGGTGTGGCCCAACGCCAGCCTTAAGGAAGAAGTCAAACCAATCGTAGTCGGAACGTTGCACAGAAGCCCCAGACTTGGAAGCTCCGGATTTGGAATCCTTGTTAATGGCAACCCGAGGTCGGATGCTTGAAAGAGGTTTGTCCTCATCCAGCGAGACGCCGGCGATCTTCTCCACATGCTCGAGGTCTTCAACAGACATTTTCGAGACAGGGACGGCAATCTTGATACCGTTCACTTTGTGAAGCTGGATTTTACCATCTTGGAGACCTATGAACTGGGCTTCCACTGTGAAATCCTTGGTGCGATCCGTCCACTTTCGTACTTTAGTCGGATCAGGCTTCGACTTGATTTTGCTGTCGCGCTTGCTGTGACGGTCCGATGAGTCCATCGAGTCCGTCCGTGACTTGCCCATCGCAAGTTTAGACAACCGCATCTCCTCTATCCGGTTCTTTTCTACACTCGACAGGCCTGGCTCGTTAGGCATCAGTGGCGCCTTAGGTATCAATCCTGTGACTTCAACATAGCTGCTGGGGACAACACCCTCCTTATTGTTCTTCAATCGCCGCACCATCCACCACTCTTCGGACTTGGTATCATCAAGGACGATGACCTCGTCTCCCACAGCTACTGTAACTTCATCATCGCCTTGCGCCATGAAGTCATACAGGATCTGGCCCTTTTTCGGACCGCCGCCTTCTCCTGCCTCGAGCACCTCACGCAATCCTTCTGCCCGGTAGGCACCGGCGATCTCACCGAGTGCCGCTGCAATCTCGCGGGCAGTGTCTTTGGCACCTGCATGGAAATCGATGCTCTTGCTAGGCTTAACAAGATCAACAAAGACATGCTTTCCTTCAATCGAGTAATGAGTGAGCTTCTCCGCACTCCATTCTTTCTGCCGGTCATCACCTTCAGGGGAAATGAAGATGATTCCAGTAGCCATGTTGATTCCCAATGTAGTCGGCATCTTCTTTCTCTTGCCCATAACTTCAACCATCTCATTGATGTTGTAGATATGATACCCGGAAGGTGACCGAGGTGTCATTTCACCTGCCCGATTGTAAGGGGGAGATGCTTTGACATGTGTTCCATCATGACCCATGGCAGGCGACACCTGCTGGGGACGGGGTGGCGGAGTTGGGTCAGGCGAGTCACGGTCAATAGACGGGGACGCAGGTTCCGAGGGTGGTCGACGCGGCAGACTAGGTGGCGGAGACTCCTCACGCTCCTCTGCTTGATCGTACGATGGCCGGACCGGAAGGCTGGGTGCCTGGGCCTCGTCTCTGGCTGTCCCGGCAGGTGTACCCGCAGGGGCGTGCTGCTTGTGGATTATACTGGCAATAGCAGCAGCAGCGGGGTTATGAGGCATATCAATTGGAGAGCCGGTAGGCGATGCCTCAGTTTCTTCCGGGGCAGTCTGCGTCGGCCGCTGCGGAAGCGTCGGCGCGGCAGGCTCGGCTCGAGCAGAAGTCGGAGGGGCAGTCGTTGTGTCGGATGCATCGTCGATGATTTCGATGTAATTCGACGGCGCAAATCCATATTCCGATTTGAATCCCACCAACGTCCAATCCGGATCCGAGGTGTCGTACACCATCAGCTCAGCATCTTCTGAGAAGGAAACCTCCTCGTCAGTCTGTCGCGTGTAGTCAAAGAGGGCTGTAGCTCTGTGCGCTGGTCGCGCCTATTTCATCTAATATCAGCCATTGTTCATGCAACTAGGCCTATGTGGATGCATTCCATCCACAGAAACTCACCTCTTCGACATAGTTATTGGGGACTAGGCCTTCAGGTTCATCCTCATCCTCCCTCCCAGCCTTCTTTTTAGCCCTCCACCAGTCACCATCCGCATTCTTTTCCAAGATGTAAAGTAGGTCACCCTCGCGAATCTCGAGCTCGCCGGCTCCTTGTGGCTGGTAGTCGTACACAGCCGAGTAGACACCGATGAAACCCATATCGGAAACAACTTGTGATCCCACCGATCAATTATGACAACAGTTCGCTGCAAATGGCAGCGTGTCAACGTGCCAGCTCTAGATTTCGCGGTGATGTAGTTTGTTGGGGGGGGAGGAAGACTGTAATTGGTGACGATGGCCGTTGATCGGTCAGCCTTGGCGCTAGTGCGCGGAGCAAGGTCAGTCAGGATGCGGATAAGACGTCGGAGGAGTAGATAGAAGAGTTTAGGCGTAAGGGACTGGGATAGAGGGGGAAAGAGAAGAGAAGGTGGAGGTTGGATTAGGGAGAGGGAGGGAGAGGGAGAGAACGGGAAGGTGGGCCAGGCGATTAGGGAATTAGGGAGTTTACAGTCACGTTGCCTTATTGCTTATGGTTTTGTTTTCTGATATTCTCTTCAATTGTATTCTTTTGGCCTTTTCCTTTTCGACTATTATTTGTATATCTAATTCTCTTCATTCTTCTACAAACTACTTTTCTATTTAAAGCGCCCCCGGCTCTCCGGCTCCGCAACTAGGGCAACCCACGTACGTCAACGGGTGACAGTATATATCGCTTTTGATTCTGTCTACATATGTAGTATACTAGCCCTGGAGTTGTGTGGAATCACAGTTAGATTCACTATATCTAACCTTAGTAGGTTGCTTTTCATAAAGATGTCTAGGACTAGGATCGCATCTAATTTTGACCGAGTATACATATATACACAGAGTATGAGATATATTCCATCTGCACCACATTGGAATGTAATGAACATCACACACGATATTAATTGGCTCTTAATCCAAAATTTGTACCTTTATACGAAGTTTGGAATGAGTAGCAGTAATATGTTTCAATTGGGAAAAACACAATATCATCCAGTAGGCTTGGAAAAAAAAAGAGAGAAAATATCAAAATGTACAAGATCTACTATACAATGTCATAGTTCATCTTTAAATGACTCCTCACTGCCCTCATTTTTGGGCTTGGAGGATTGCTTTTTCTTTTCGACCTCTGTTTCCTGCTTCTTTGGCTTTTGGCCAGCGGAACTTTCAGGTATCTTGTTTTCGTGCGGGTTCTCTGATGACTTGTCGTTCGAAGGATCATCCTCGTCTTCATCAAAGATACCTTGGAACTTGATCACACCGTTGCTTTCCACAACCTCCAACGTCCAGTCTTTACCATCTGCTTCTTCTTCCAGTAGATTCTTCATCTCTTCCAGTTTCTCCGGGTCGATATCATATTTTTTCAGAATCTGCTTGGACGTTTTCCGAATCTCGCCATTCTCGCGTCTCGCAACCACCTCCACTCGCTCCTCGCCTGCGGATGCCACGCGTCCTTTTTCAATTACCTTGCCCTCCATGCCAACAAGTTTACGGCCTCCAACTTCAATTCCTCCGATAATCGGAAGCTCAGATTGGGCGACATTAGCATCCGCATCTGTAACAGCATCGGCCAGTTGGTTGGCCGTGTACCACTCTTTAATAGCTTCCCACTCGGTGACTTCGTCAGGCATCAGGATTTCACGGCACTCGATGGTGTGTACCTCATCCTGCCGTGGTGGCAGGAAAGCAACGTCATCGCATAGACGAGGGGTATAGATTACCATTAGGTAAGAGCACGTGGTGAGTTCCTTGATCCAGCCGATGTGATCTGTCGATTGGGGGTGACAGTGGAACTGCACTTCAACCTTGCGCTCGCGCCCCGTCAGATCACACTTAGTCCCGCCACGCAGGTGCTGGACCAAGTACCGCGAGCCACCCTTTGTATGAAGCTCGGCCACATCTGTTTTGGTAGATTGTTTCCCTTCCTCGCCCTTGTCGCTGATAAATCTTCCCAAAACGAAGGAATGCGTCTGGGTGTCTTCAATGGGTGGGTAGTTGGGAACGCCACGGCCAGCGGGAAGCGCATGGAACTGTTTGATCTGCTTCTGATAACAGAAAGAATAGGACCACCAGCCGGAGAAATAGTACATGCATTTCCCTTCCATTTCACGGAGGAGTTCCAGACCACGATCCGTTGCCCGAGCTAGTTCCTTCTGCTCCTCGGCCTTGCTATTCTCCTTGTCTCTCGTTGTATTATGGTCGTCCGTGACACGTGGGATTTGGCAGAGTAGTCGTCGGTCCTCGAGTATCATTTCTTCGTAAGTGAATGAAGATCCATTCCCATCCTCAGGCAGGCCAGTGGAGTCCGTTTTACCCTTGCTCATGTAAACTTGGGGATTGTTCTGGTCATTGGCGCGGGGACTGGTCTGGGACTGGAGCAATGCTTCGGCGTGAGATTCAAGCACATACTCCTCGGGGAATGTCACTTGGTACTTTAAGTAATATCCAACATTAGTTTTGTTTCTAATCAGTGCAAATTAGATCCACCTACCTGGGGATAGGCCAGGATATCGTCATTAATGTTGAATGACTTTTTATTTGCCCACGCGCTGGTCACGGCACAGGCCAACACCAGCCACGGCGATAGGTTTGCTGAGCAGCCCATCTCTTTGAATAGATCAGATTAGAATGCAGTGAACCGAGGATGACAGTGGAGTCTAGGGGTTGTGGAAGTCAGGTAGCCTGAAGCTTCCCCGCGAAAGGCGCCTGTCACAAGAAGCTTCAATTTGGCAACGGGTAGGGGCTTGTCATATAAATCAATCCCATGGGGGTATCAGTGTAGTTATATAAAGACAGAATCAAACAAATTTCCAAGGCTGGAATGAATCAAATGCCTACGCAGTAGGTAGTCCTCGTACATCAGGTTTGGCAGTGGAGAGCGGCAACTGCTCCGTGGCCTTATCTGATAACCGGCTGTATGTTGTACTCTGTGTACTTGGAACCACTTAGAAACAGATGTACATTGCGGAATGTATGGAAATAGTTCTTTTTAATATAATTGGATAATATTTTAGAGTCGCCCTGTATTAAAATGCTAATACAAAAGATATCCATACTTATATATCCATTGAATTACTTCCAACATATAGATCCCCCAATTTCCAGGTCACCTGATTTGAAATGCTGAACTCAGCATTAGTACCTCATTTATCAGGTACCTACACTAACCATATATGGTTAGCCTGTTGCTTAGTGGCTGCTGACGGGGATGTTGGTAATAAAATCAAGCCATTTCATTGGCCGAACAGAGCTGACTGATGTCTTGCAAAGCATTTGTCGATGATGCACCCATACTACAAAGAGTATTTATGATTGACTAACGCTGACACAAGTTCTTCTTTTAAACAGAACATTCTACTCTTTTCAATCGCTCCCTTCACATATAAATAGCCATCATCTCATCCATGAAATTACTTCTGCCACTTTTAATTTGCACCACAGCAATCTTCCTGGCCTATAACCCTTCTATCAAAGACTCTCTCAAAGACTCTTTCCTCACATTTGTCCAACAACAAGTTCCTAGCTTATCACAGTACCTTCAGGAAAAAGATATTGTCAATCAGACAAACCTCAACCTGGAAACCCCGACTCCTATAGTCTTCCCTATCACAGACATGTCCGTTTCTCGCGCAATCCGACAGACATTCCTTGCCATTGAGCAATCAGAAGGCGCAGGTGCCCGCGTCCGCCGCTCTATTGGAACCGCCAAGCTCCGCAGCTTCAGTCCCTTCCTCATGCTCGATCACGCTACTGTCGGCAAAGGCGCCGGCTTCCCCGACCACCCCCACCGCGGCCAAGAGACCATTACCTATTTGCTGTCCGGCGGCATTGACCACGAAGACTTTGCCGGCAACAAGGGAACCCTTGGACCCGGCGATCTGCAATTCATGACTGCAGGCCGCGGTATCATGCACGCTGAGATGCCCCGCGAGAACAAGGACGGTAGCCCCAACGTTGGTATGCAGTTGTGGGTCGATCTGCCCCAGAAGCTGAAGTTCTGTGAGCCTCGTTATCGTGATCTGCGCGCTGGGGAGATCCCTCTTGCCACGACCGATGAGGGCCGCGTCAAGGTTAAGGTCATTTCGGGCCAGTCGCACGGCGTTGACTCCGTACGTGACTTGACCTACACTCCTGTCTGGATCTTGGATATCACAGTCAAGCCTGGTGGTCGTATCTCGCAGCCCCTGCCACAAGGATGGAACTCATTTGCCTACACTTTGGGTGGTGAGGCTGTCTTTGGCTCGAATGATTCCACTCGCATTGTGAAGGAATTCACAATCGTTGAATTTGAGCAGGCGGGTGACTTCGTTGAAATCTCCGTCCCGGGTAATGCCAAAAAGGATGCCCGCATCTTCCTTGCGGCTGGCCAACCGCTGGACCAAAAGGTTGTTCAGTATGGACCCTTCGTAATGAACACTCAGGAGGAGGTTTACCAGGCGATGCTGGACTACCAGACTGCCTCCAATGGATTTGAAAGGTCCCGAAACTGGCAGAGTGAGATTGGCAAGCGAATGGGAGCAAGAGCATGAATTTCGTTAATTGCGTTGCATTTTCTCGAGGTATATGAATCAATGGCGTTTGGTGTAAATATATAAATATATATATGATATTGAATGAACTCTTTTATATGAATGATTTAGCGAGTCCCGAGGTGTTGGTTAAATTCTATATTCTATATGGTCTCGCTGTAAGCACTCATCGACATTGATATATCGGATCCCAACGTATGCATTCTACACACAACCCTGTGGAGAGCTTCCCTGTCATAGCAATTTGATTGTAGGGATGTAGGTCTGGCGGGCAGGGTGCATGGCATTCATATTCTTCTCCGCGAGGAGGAATGGGGCCTAGTAATGTATAGGATTGGAATTCACAATAAGGATCGCCGTGTTTTCACTTCGGCTAGAAAATTCTTGTTACTATGATACCCTTTTCATCAGTCAATTGATGGGCCTTTTCTTGGACCAGTTGTGGTCTTTCCATCGATGACATGGGTTGCTCCAAGTTTGAGAGCAAGTTCGCACTTTATTATTGAAGTACTACATCGTCAAGGACAGAGGTTGCCATTTCAAAGAGGCAAGTGAACGAAACCAGGTTTCACTGCTTTTTTTTCAAAATTTTAGATATATGCCCAGATTGTAAGATCGCTAAACTACAATAAAAGAGAGAGAGAGAGAAGGTATTCTGTCGATCCACCATAGCGTCACTCAAATTGTCTCGGTCTGGGTAATTCCGTCGATTTTAATCGTCGCTCCCACGGTACCGATCAGAGCAAGCCCTCTGGGTATGTGGAGGTCGCGAATTTTGAAGCAAGCAAAGACAACCAGTCTCTGAAGGGCTGGACAGCACCTGAAGATGCACTGCGCAAGGTAGTCGTCCACAACAGTGCTAAATGAAATGTCAAGATATTTAAGATGAGGATAGATTTTGCCTTCTGCGAAAACCTGTTCGAACGCTTGGTATGAAACGTGACGGCACGACGCGATGTTCAAGTGTTGAATTTTTGAGCCCGAATGTTCCATAAGCGCAAGGAAGCCGTCGGATGCAAGCCCAATAGGCTCGTCTGGACCGGCGGGATTGGTCATGTCCACATCCCGGAGGGAGTTCAAGTCCACATAGGTAAGGGCCGGATTAGACCATCCAGTAAAGAATGCGGCTAAACCTTTATCGGTGAAGGTCGAGTTAAGGGTAAGACGAAGCTTGGTCAGATGACGGCAATGCGCATGGATATGCTGTAGGAGTCGATCATCGGCAGAGTGGAATTCCTCCAGAGAGAGGGTTTCCAACTGAGGACCAATGTTACTCATGATTTTAAGGAGAGGCTCGGTCTTGGTCTCGGTCTCGTCCAAAAAACGCAGCGACATATGCTGAAGGGACTTGAGTGTTGAAATTCCCTCAAGCATGTCGTTGTCAATTTTGTGTAAAAACTTCAGCTTCAGTCGCTGAAGGTTGGGGCAATGAAGGCACATCACTCGAGCAGTCTCATTATCAAAGGCTGAATCCAGGTTCCACAGTTTGAGGCTAAGGAAACGATGACCAAGTTTCATGAAAAGTTGGCGCCAACAGGCATCGGTCACAAGGTTTGGCCCATCCAGATGGAGATCTTTGATCTCCATATCACGTTCCATCATATAGTGGAAAATTGGGTCTTTCATTGGGGTGGTAAACCGAAGGTTGACCCTTGTTAAACGAGGCATGGAAGCCAGGATCTTGTGGTAATCATCCGTGCCGAGTTCTAGCCACTGGTTAGACTCCCTTTTCTTTAGATAGAGGGAATGACTCTTACTTACTAGCACAGTCGAACAGGTCAATCGATGTGTATTGAGGCCGTAAGAACAGGTCCAAGGTCCGTGAGGTCACGGCCCGCCTTCTAGACAAGATCTGACCGAGACGTAATAGTAATGACGGAGGTAAATCACCAAAGTCTTCAATATCGTGGATATAATCTGCCACTTTCTAGAAAATGATTAGCGCTCCTTGGTCAATGCCCTAGAATTTCAATGTTTGATGCCAGGAGCATACCTTGATGCAAGTTTCCAGTAAACTCTGAGTACCATGAGGAGTCAACCCATCAAGTAAATTAGCTTGATTCTGACGTCGTCCAATGCCAGGGGCACGTTTTTTGGCCGGGGGCTTCTTTTCATCGGCCTTTTGCTTCTTAGAGCAATCAACGCAAAGCAGACCACCATCCGGACCGGCCTTGCTGTAGGGAGTTACGGTGAAACGCTTGTCGCAGATCTCACAGTTTGCAAGCTGACCCGGTTTTGGTCTGTTCTTTTCTTCGTGAATCTGCAGCGCAAGGGAATCGTCGTCCTCATCATCGTAATCGCCACTAAAGCGAGCCTTGCGCTTAGCAAACTCCTTGCTATTTTTGATCCTTGCAATGGCTTGCTGGCGTTTGCGCTTTTTGATCGGATCCTCTGATGACTCCAATACCGATGAAGATCTAGATTCTTCAGCTAGATTGGATGATTCTTGTTCAGCTTGGTCAGGCTGACGCTGTGCCTCGGCTTGGCGGCGGTCCCAATCATCACGAATTTGTTGGGCTGAGATATTATTTGACTAAAACCAGTCAGTCAAGTCACAGTATGTTGAGAAAGATCAACATACAGCAAGATAGTCAGTCAAGGCAGAGCGTCTATGATTGTAGTTAGTCTCTAGGGGGTAATAAGGTAAAAGGAAGCAAAGCAAAACATACGGGCCCCGAATGCCCTGAGGCTGAGTTGGCTGTCTTGGTTGCCTTGTCCGTCTTCTTCCTGTCCTTTTAAATTTGTTAATTTTTAACACAGTTTGAATACAATGCATAAGACTCACATATTTGAAGATATGGAGTAAAGTGAGGCTCAAAGTCGGTCTGGGCCCAAGTCACTGGACTCGTGGCAATTTCGCGTTTCACTTGACGCGGTCTTATCTGAGATAAGACACGGGGTGATATGAGGGATATGAGGGGAATAAGGGGAATACACAGAGAGATTTCTGATCTCTGATCTCTGATGATGATTCCTGATGAGGATGAAGATTTGCCACTGAAAAAGAAAAAACAGGTAGGGAATTGGGGACAGGAAATCGGGAGATTCCGAGGAAAAATTTCTGGTTCAGGCACCTACCTCCGACTTCATCCTCATCTCATCTCATCTCATCTCATCTCTCTTCTCCTTTCATTCTCCTTTCTTTAATCTCCGTGTCTCAAACCTCGACTTATCTTCATCTTGACTTTCTGAACTTAGGCAATTTTTCGTCCTATCTCTCTTCTAGCAACTATCCGCATATTCAGAACAAAACAAGTGAAGTCACGCTTTTCTACGTACTTCCTCCCCCAAATGTCACCTCCTTATCTATTTCTCAAACGCTAATCCGATCCATCCTTATAGCTTTACACACTCCCGATTCAAAACTGTCATTTTACTACCTCTCTAAATCCCCTCGATTACAATATGAGACGCAGTCTGAGACCTAGAACCACAATCCCTGATTCGGAAGACGATTCACAATTTAGCGAAACATCATTGAGGAATTCATCCCCTCTCCGTCGATCAAGTCGATCGGCACCTCTGCGAGCCGGTGGGCCATCCCTTGCTCGGTCTCGCCCTCGCGTCATTCAAGATTCCGAAGCAGATGAGGATGACTATCTCGGTCCATCAGACTCGGTGGCACCCAACAATTCTGCTTCGGGAATTGCGGTGGTCGTGCCCATGAAAAATGAATCTCCTAGTGACTCCAATTCTCGGAGTCCGCTTGAGGATCTATCCACAGGATATAGTACACCAGCTACTAGCGTTGGTGCTGTAGTTACTGAACCCGAAACCAAGATTGCGACAAAGACTTCGGCGCGTATCAATGCCGCCGATCGCGTGAAGAAACTACAGTCGAGCACATTATCCCTAGGAACTTCCCAAAGAGGAAGGAAACGATCCGCAACCACACTGGCGGAGGATGATGATGCCTCTGATGTTCCACTAGCTCGTGCCTTCAAAAAAAGGACAGTAAAACGGCCTACGGGTGCTCTGTCTGTCCAAACCGATGCTGAGGCTTCCGACACCGCTCTGGCCCATGCCCTTCAAATGGAGGAATACAAGTACCCACGCGCCACAGCTGAACAACGTTTGCTCGTAGACAAATTCATCGAAGAGCACTTGGAATACGACTCGGACCCAGATTCTAGACCGGTGTTCTTCTCTTCATTGAGCCCTGAGCCACCGGGATTGCTTGATTCTGATGCTTATTCGGATACCTCGGAGGATCCACTGGGGGGCAGATCTCCGAGTCCTTTGGGAGAAGGCCCCAATGACGATATTCACAACTCTGAATCAGATCTGCCTCCAACCTGGGAAGAGCAGCGGAAAGCTCGCCGTGTAAGTCGGGTACTTTCCCCACGTGCCTTTATATAATTGACCATCACCTAGGTAGAAAGAGACCGAAAGAACCTGGTGAGCAAGCATCCCACAATTAGTACCATGTGGGATGTGCTCAAAGCACAACCGATTATCCAGCCAAAGGAAGCCAAGCAACCTGTCTCTATCACTCGCAAACTCAAGCCATTCCAACTGGAGGGTTTGAACTGGATGATAGCACAAGAAAAGACTCAATACAAGGGTGGTTTGTTGGGCGATGAGATGGGCATGGGCAAGACCATCCAAGCAGTTTCGCTCATCATGTCCGATTTCCCCCAGCCTGACCCGACTCTCGTCCTCGTGCCACCAGTAGCTTTGATGCAGTGGGTATCTGAGATCAAGGAATACACAGATGGCAAGCTGAACGTCTTGGTCTATCACAATTCCGACCCAAAAGTCAAAAAGTTGACACCGGCTGAGATTCGCAAATACGATGTGATCATGATTTCTTACGCAAGTCTCGAATCCATCCACCGCAAGCAGGAGAAGGGCTTCTCTCGTGGTGAAACGATGGTCAAAGCAGACAGTGTCATCCACGCAGTGCACTATCACCGCCTCATTCTTGACGAGGCGCATAGTATCAAATCGCGTACCACGGGAGTTGCCAGGGCATGTTTTGCCTTGGAGGCCAATTACAAGTGGTGCCTATCGGGCACACCTGTACAGAACCGGATTGGGGAATTCTTTTCCCTTCTACGCTTTCTACAAGTCAAGCCATTCGCATGCTACTTTTGTAAGCAGTGCGATTGCGAACAACTCCAGTGGACGTCGACCAAAGAGGGACGTTGTACTGAGTGCTCTCATACTGGGTTTATGCATATTTCAATATTCAACAAGGAAATTCTCAACCCAATCATCGAGGGGAAAACCCAGAAACAACGCAAAGACGGTCTCGACAAGCTCCGTCTCATCACTGATCACATCATGCTTCGCCGCATGAAGCAACAACATACAAAGTCGATGGAACTTCCAGCTAAACGTATCACGTTGCACAATGAATTTTTCGGTGAGATCGAACAGGATTTCTCACGTAGCATCATGACGAACTCAACCAGAAAATTCGATACCTATGTCAGCGAGGGTGTCATGTTGAACAACTATGCCAACATCTTCGGATTGATCATGCAGATGCGCCAAGTTGCAAACCATCCCGATCTCATTTTGAAGAAAAAAGCGCAACTGGGGTTCAACGTTGCTGTGTGCTGCGTTTGTGATGAGCCTGCAGAAGATGCCATTCGGTCTCAGTGCCGTCATGAATTCTGTCGCCAATGTGCCAAAGACTATATCCAGTCTTTCCAAGACGATAGCAAGCATGTCGACTGTCCACAGTGCCATATTGCTCTGTCCATTGATTTAGAACAACCCACCCTTGCGGAATACGAAGATTCTGTCAAGAAGAATTCCATCATCAACCGCATCTCCATGGAGAGTTGGACCTCGTCCACGAAAATCGAGATGCTCCTCTACGAACTCTTTAAGGAGCGAAGCAAAAGCCATACCCCTAAATCTATTATCTTCTCCCAGTTCACATCCATGCTCCAACTGGTCGAGTGGCGGCTACGCCATGCTGGGTTCAACACTGTTATGCTGGATGGATCGATGACCCCAGTACAGCGGCAAAAGTCCATCGAACATTTCATGACTAAGCCCGAGGTTGAGGTTTTCTTAGTCTCCCTCAAGGCTGGCGGCGTGGCCCTCAACCTGACGGAAGCATCCCGAGTTTTCATTATTGATCCATGGTGGAATCCTGCGGCAGAATGGCAAAGCGCCGATCGCAGTCATCGAATTGGCCAGCAGCGGCCTTGTGTGATCACTCGGCTCTGTATCGAGGACTCGGTCGAGTCCCGGATTATCCAACTACAAGAAAAGAAAGCCAACCTCATCCGAGGTACCCTGAACAAAGATCAAGCAGCAGCATTGGAGAAACTGACCCCGGAAGACATGCAGTTCCTCTTCCGAGGCACCTAACCCAACGTTCTTCAATACGCCACATTCGTCAGTCTTCAAGCAAGGAGTGGTCTTTTTTTTCCCTTTCCTTTACTCCCATGATGGCCATGAGCTTACCACCTAATATTATATCTATGTATACTAATCGAAATTTTGTGTGTTATTTTTTTTTCCTTCTATGTTTAGCTTCCGAATATTCTTTGCCTTTTATTCCAAAGTCAGACGAAAATAAATATCAGGTCTCTACCTAAAACGGAATAATGTAGGGCTGATCCCCTGAAAAAAAAGCGAATGAGGTCATAGGGGTACGCTCTCAAACTCTTGGCAAACTCTTGGCAAACTCTCGGCAAACTCTCGGCAAACATATGATCTCTGTTGCCTGCGATCACCTTACGGACTTCCCGGAAAATAGTCTTAGGGTTCATTTGTAAGGCTGAAAAGCTTGGACTCTTCCTTTCACTCCACCCTCTTCCCCTCCCATGGCTATCCTTATTTAAATTTATTCTTACAGGAGATTGGTTTCCTATACGCCATGGACGACTCCCAGCCCCGATCATTGCCTGTCCGTCCCATCGACAAATATGGCCCCAAATTCGTCGAGAAGGCCGACAAGATACATCGCCGGGTCACCATGAATGAAGAGTCAAAGCCTGCCGGAGGCTTCGATGCCACTCCCATTCCCCATGCTCCACCAGGCTACACCCTCAAGATCACGTTCCATCGCGCAGAGGACCTGCCAGTCGCGGACTTTGGCAGTTTCTCCTCCGATCCCTACGTCTCCGCGCATATGGTAGTCGGCCTGCCCACCCGCCATAAACAAGACCCCGACCTGCGCTTCCGCACCCCCACCATACGCAAGGACATGAACCCCAAGTGGGAATGCGAATGGATTGTCGGCAATGTCCCCGCTTCGGGATTTCAGTTGCATTGTCATCTCATGGACGAGGATCCGGCGGATCATGATGATAAACTGGGAATCGCTTTCATCGATGTTCCTACACTCTCAGAGGACTGGGCTGGTTTCAAGGAGAAGTCCTTCAAGGTTAAAAAGCGCTTTGGGAGCAAGCGCGTCTACGTCTTCACTAATGTCTCGGCGTTTGCGACTGGTCACCGCAAGGAGTCTTGGTTGGTGGTCAGTATCGAATGCCTTGGCAAGACTCCTGGCACGGAAGGGGGTCAAGTCTACACCATTGGTCCCAATCATTGGTTTAAACATTTTTCTCCTTTGATCGGACGGTTAGCTGGCATCAAAGACCAGGTTCAAAGCACAGATGGCAGTGGCAAGTCGATTAGCCGTTACAAGTGTGTCTTCCCTTTTCCCCTGGGCCATCTATATACTGACCCCCAAATAGTTTCCAGGCTATTCAGATGCAGCTCACAGGCCCCATTCCTGCAGAACTGTACCATCGCTATGTAGAGTTCAAGCCATTCGTGGCGGGAATGTTCCAGGCGCAGAGTCTACGCGGGCGTATCCTGCATAAAGCGCTCCACCACCAACACCAGCGCATCTACAATTTCGATCGCACCACCTTGCACGGGTCCTTCCAGACGCCTTGCCGTGAACTCGTCCAGAAGTTTTTGGAGTTTGCGCACTACGGCCAAGGTGGACGGATCTTTACCTATGTACTCACCTTGGACGGACAATTTCGATTCACCGAGACCGGCAAAGAATTTGGCATCGATATGCTGAGCAAGCACACCATGCACAGTGATGTGTCTATCTACATTGCGTACTCGGGCGAATTCTTCCTTCGGCGGCGCAAGCATCGCCATCGCCATAACTCCCTAGAAGGGCATGCAGAGCGCGCAGGATCGAGCACGGCGCCTACAGACGAGTTTCCGGTAGAGGAAGATGAGCACCACAATGAGGGCGAGGATCTGGACCAAACCGAAGAAGGAAACCCTATCTCGACTAATCCAGCGGACTATGAACTATTTATTGATAACGACAGTGGAACCTACCGTCCCAATGCGGAGAAGCTCCCACTCCTCCAGGAATTTATGTCCTCCAACTTCCCCGGTCTCCATGTTACCACCCTGGACTGCCAGGCGGATGCGGAACGAATGGGAACTATGAAGAACGAGCAGCGCGAATTTAAGAAGAACGCAGGCAATGTGATCACGTTCTTACAGCAAAGCAGCGCGTCTTCACTGTCAATCTCTAGCTCGGAAGAGGATGAGCTCAATGAGCGCAGTGGCCAACCCAAGCAACGAGGAGATCTCTCCAGACGAGTCCACGAGATGCGCGATCTACGAGGTCAGGTAATGCGGTGGGCAGAAGCGGATGAGCCCGACGGTCACAAGCACAACCGTCGGTACTTTTCTACCCGGGAGCGCCCTGTATCGACTAGTGCGATCACCGCTGACCCCAATAAAGGGACAAGTCAACTCGCCACTTGACTGATTTTTTGGGTTTTCTATTCTTTTCGTTTCTATTCTCGGGTCTTAGGGGCCACGTATCATTCTCGATTATACTTGGTTTGGAACCGAGTTGTCACGACGTTCACGATTAATTTTTGATACCAGGCTGTTTCGCTGTTTCGCTACTTTGTATAGTTAATCCTATTAATACAAATTTGACATTTAGAAGGTACATTCGGTGTAGTTATAGCATTTTGAGTCAGAAGTAAGACTAAGGTCATGGTTCTATGTGGTATATGGATGTGGATATAGTATATCAGATATTGTCCCTCGTTAGATACTACTTTGTACGGTCAGAAAAGATAATTAAATTATATACCGAATATATATATATATAGATATAGATAGATATAGGTAGATATATATATATATGCAGATACACAGATGAAATAAAATACAAAAGAAGCTTTCAACTAAATGACAATATATGGGGGGAACCCTTGGGGGGGGGGGGGGGGGGGGGTGGGGTTTGTCCTGCCTTTTTCTTAGACCTTTTCCTCCCCCCCCTACTGCTTTTGGCTCCCCTTTTTCCTCTCCTTTATACCATCTTTTTGTATTATTACTGGTTTTTTTTTTCTTTTT
>CAKMRK010000802.1:0-120985 GCA_928213465.1 Penicillium sclerotigenum | reverse complement strand
TACCAAGTGACTATGGGAGCCCGAAAGCCCAGTCACTTGGTGAATAAAGAACTCGCACGAGAAAGCCCGGTTTGATTTTTGGTGCAGACCTCCATGGACCTCAACCACTTGGTAGTGTGGGATCCCTGTAGGCAGATGAGACACCAGTTTCTACGAGACCCTCTCCCAACACTGTCTCGAGGGGCTACGGTGAGATGGTGGTCAAGAAGGTTGGAGAGAGAAAAAAGAGAAGAGGAGGAGGGAGGGGGGTGGGTGGCCTTTTATATGCTCACCTCCCACGTACCTTCCCAAAATGGATCCCAAAATGGATGGCCGTTTGCTCCTGCCTTTTTTACTTCCCCCAGTCACTAGCTGTAGTAGGTGTTTATACTGTTTATACACTATAATTTGTTTTAAATCTCAGTACCAGAAGTCTACAGGAAGCCAGGATATGGTTATTGTGATTTTTGATTTGATTTATATTTCATGCTATCATAAAAGCTACATAGGAAGGGTATCCCAGCTAACAACGATCACCGCTTCCACTTCAGGGGAATTCACCCAGCAAAAGGTACAACGAATGCAGCATCGGAGTCCTGTGAAGATACTCCAGGTCGTCAGTTTGAATAAATAAGGAAAAGCCATAAATCTCAAGGCGGAAGTCAGGATCTGTTGGCTGTGTGCAACGAGATCAACCCATAAACCGAACACCATCGCTAAAAAAGCAGCAAAAAACAGAGAAATGAAGAGAAATGATTGAGAGGACATGTAGGAAAGAATTCATGGAGTCGCTCCCGGTCTTAGACAAGGGATGTGGACTACTGGCCCTGGGTTTCTTCACCAGCAGGCTGACTCTTGGGTGCGTCGGTGGGTAGAGCATCCGAACTGAAGAACCCGGAGTCGGGAATGCCAGCATCGTTGAAGTTGAAGGGGAGGAGGTCGGGGTTGAAGTTGTCTTTTTCAGTGGCGTGTTCCGAGAAGAGAGCGCTGAGAAGCTCGTTGGCAGGAGTGTCGCAAGACACAGCAGGGGAAACGTAGTCCGCTGGAAGCCACTCGGCCCAGCTTTCACCGGTGAACTTGTTGCTCTCCATTTCAAAGAAAGCCTCAGCCTTGTCGGTCTCATCGAAGATATCAAGCATCATGCCGTCAAAGGACTCGAAGGTTTCCGGAAGACTGTCGTTGGCAGGCTGTGGTGCCAAAGACTGTTGCTTAGCCGGGGACTTCTGCTGGCGTGGTGACGACTGAGGACTTCCATGAATTGATTGGATACGCTGCAGGCGCTCTGCGGACAGTCGAGCTGGAGACATAACCGAGCCTAGATCCTTGCGTTTGTGGAGGCTTGGGGAGTTTGCAGGCAAAGACAAGCGCTTCTCAATCGCGTTGATACGTGGGTTGCGTCGACGAGGAGTAGGGCTTGCTGAATCAAATCCAATGGAAGGACTTTCGAACAGATCGTTGAGGTCATCACCCAGGGTGGGTGCAAGGTTCTCCTTCTGCTGGCCCGGCTTGTCATCCTTTGTGGAGGCAATGCGAGGGCTGCGACGTGGAGAGCAGTTGTTCACCATAGAAGAATCAAGCTCCTTTAAAGGCCCGTCATTCTGCAAATTCTGGAAAAGTGACCTTCTCAAAGGCTTGGGGGTGAGACTATGGGCATCTGTTATATCTGTTATTTGAGCGGAGCGGGCTTGCGTACGGCTCACTGGGCTAGACTTGGTAGCGCGCGCCAGCACTTCCCTAGCGTCCTCCTTAGACCAACGGCGTCCTGGGGTATTGAACGTGCCTTCCAACTCGGCACTGCTGGCTCGAGACTCGTTGGGAGAATATTCGCCGTCCTGATCATCGTCATCGTCATTGTCCATTTGAGGGGTCTCCCCGTCAGGATGGACGGAAGATGCTTCGGTGGGTGCTGGAGAGGAAGCCGAAGGTTTCTTTGGCGCGGCCTTGCTTCGGGTTCTAGCAGCAGGGCAGGACTTGGCCTGGCCCTCTCGGGCCCTTGAAGGACGCTTTTTGTTGTTCTTCTTGTTGGCCGGCTTAGCTGCTCCTGGTTTGGTCCATTTGTCTTCTGGGCGCATTTGTTTGAATTTGTGGAGCCACAAACCGCAGGGATTGCAGAAGGTCATCTGATCCCAATCATTATCGTCCTGCTCCAGAGCCTTTTTGTAGATCTTGAAACATTGCACTTCACCCTTGTCGTTTCGGTCCACGGCCTCCCAATAGAGCATGGGGGAAGACTTCATCATGCCTTCTGCAAGGCTCTCGCCGCCCTTGACCGTTTTCACCCACGCTCGCCGCCAGCTGGCGGTTTCGATGGAGCCGCAATTCTCGCAATACGGCGGAATTAAACCGTTAAGAATAGCATTGTCCAAGCGTGCCTTTATGTTCTTTGGCACCGCCTTAGATCCCTGCTTAGCCGATGACTTCGGCTTCGAAGATTGTTTCGACTGCTTGGAATTAGAATTAGCTGTCTCACATGGCATGAAAGTGACATCCACAGGCCCGGTAGAGCGAGGAGGAATAATCGGGTCACTAGCGGGGATTGCGCGAAACATTTGAGGAACTTCATTGTGGAAGATATGTGGCGCCGGCGCGAGGGGTTTTGGTGCCAAGCGTTGTGCGCCAGAGCTCGAAGAAGGTCGAGATGTGGTTGCTGTGGGCGGACGAGATGTGGGACGGGATTGAGCGGGGCGAGAATTGGGAGCACGAGATATCGGAATCGGCGCCTGCTTTGCAGCCTGCTCCGTTGGATTATCATCGACGGGGAGAGGATCATTGTTGGTTCCCTGGGCAGCACTGACCATGCTGACTGGAGAGCTCGGCCGCACAGTAGTGCGAACAGAACACTTTTCTCGGGTTATTCCACGAGACACTGCCATTCTGGGGTCATCTAGGGGAATGATGGTTTCATCATCCATGAGTTCGTCCGGTCCTGCACTCATGAAGCCGGAGTCATGGTCCAGAGATATGGTAGGCAAGACAGGACTTGATCTATTTGGTAACCGGCTATCGAAAACTGGAGGTGATGATGGCATGTTGAAAGATGGCTCAAAGAGGCCTTGATAGCGAGTATCCTCAGGAGAGGGACCGCCGGCGTCTGTGGTAGGGACGTCATCGCTCATGCAGTACGGGGAATTGTACGAAGCAGGACACGAGGCAATGCTCATGCTCGACGACTCCCGCAATAAGCTCCCCGTTGGTCGGCTTCGACGGGGAAAATCAGACGGACGAGATATGGGGGTGGGTGGACGGACGGGCTCTTCGTGGGAATGCTCGACTACGAGAGCAGGGTTCACGGGGGTCGGGCGATGGATCCGTACAGAGGCTGCCGTGCTGGCTGCAACTCGAAGCGAACTTGGCTGTCTTTCGATATTCATACTAGACTTCCCGGTCCAGTTTGCTTGATACACCTTGGCCCTTTTCCGGGCTGGGGCCTCTGTGGACTCTTCCTCCCCACTGCCGTATCCTGAATGGATGGACCCTCTTCGAAGGTTGTTCTGCGAGACGTGCGAAAACTGGGTCTGATTGTCACATTCCCGCATAGAGGCACTTGAGGACGGGCGAATCATATCACTGTGCGGAATGCTCTGCTTGGTGTAAGATTGATGATGAGCTGGTGTTCGACATCCACCAGGCGTTGATACTCGACTGCCAGCGTATGAGTGTGAAGGCGATACTGAGCGGACCGATCCATTATTGTGGAATGTAGGAAACTCGCGGGGCGTAGATCCTTCGCTCAAGAGCTGGTGGAATCTCTCAATCCCAGATTGATGTATCGGAAACCCGACATTATCGTTGTGGCTCTGGCTTCTCGAGGATTCCAGCAAGGCGGGGGTTTGGCGAACGAAATTTGCCCATGATTGGGTGTCAAAGTCGTCTGAATTGCCATTGGTCAATTTGTGATGCTTCTGCATACTGGCGAAGTACTCACTCTGAGTGACGGTTGGGACAGGTACCAGCCGTAGTTTGACCTCCAGCGTCTCTTGAGCACCTTTGGAGAAGAGACCACTGAGAGGGCTCTTGCAAACTCGTCCAGTGATCATAGTCTTCGACTGATTGCTGGGTGTCTCGGGTGTCGATGAGAAGGTGGCCAGCACCCCAGAAAGCATGCCTTGCCCGACGAGGGGAGTTTCGAATTCGGAATAGTCGTAGGCATAGACGGTGTAATCCTTTCCTAATTGACCCACAAGCTCCGGGCTGAACAAGGAACTGCGTAAGTATGCTGTTTTGGTCACTCGGGGGAAGGAAGTCAAACCTAGCAGAAACGATTGCCTGGATGCATGTTTTCAACTCGATCACTCCAACCGGGGTGTTCTCGTCTAGAAAGGCTGTTTGGATATCGAGCATGTGTGGCCACCGAGCAAGGCAATTGGTCTTGTTTTCGTTATCGAATGTATAAAGAACTTTCACTGTAGGATAACCATATTTAGTTGCCACTCAATTGGCCTGTGTAGAACGGTAGTGGAAAACATACGCCTCATAGGGCGGACATCGATACCGTCCTGAGATTCCATCTCAGACTTCGTTTGCTGACCATGCAAGATGGTGGATCAAACTCGGGGGTAGAAATTAAGGATAGAGGGCGAGGGGGATTTGAGTATGTGGAATGGTATGAGGTTCCAGGTTCGAAAAATGTTGACAGGCAGAAAGAGAGGGAAGGAGCGGAGCGAAATTGTCGATTAAAGAAAGCCCTTTCACTCAGGACCAAGAATGCACCAGAAGGTATTAGCGAACCAGCCGATCAGCAGTGCATATATAGGATCTGGTCGACCGGGAGAATGGACAGGTTATGCAGGAGTAGGAAGTGGAGGGGTCTTTTTTCCTGCGGGTCTGGAAGGTTAACAATTGATTTTGCATGTCCTCGTAGAGGGAAAGCATAAACTTGAGAAAAGGGGAAAACCAATCCTTACCAATTAAACACAAAAGAAGAGCAATAGTCTCTCCACTAGCTCTGCATAAGCAGACAAAAGTGGAAGAGAGAAAAGTTAGGAAGGGATGAGGTTAAGAAGCCTTGCATGCGCGGGTCAAAGCTATCTCGAAAGATCTCCAAACAAGCGTGACGCGACGTGACGGGAGCCAATCGCGACCTCGGGAAATGGCTGGGATCTGGTGCCTGAAATTTGAGGTGTCTATGTTTTCCTGAGGTGTTTCCGAGAATTTTCACGTGACTCGAGCTCTCCGCCAACTTCAACTGTCACACTGCTGCATCAACGGCATCTCTTGATCTCAACGACCCTTTTATGCCCACCATGTCGACCGCTACCGAACCCCAGATTCAGTATGTTACTCTATCAATGACTTATAGCTTTTTTCTGAGCCAATCAGCTAACAATCCGAACAGAGACCTTCTCAACAAGCCGAAGAGCGAGCTCACGTATGTAACATCCGTTACATTGGATTTGCCCCCTCCCTCCCTATGCGATCTTTCTCATTCCGAGTAATCGACTGTCCCTTGACCTCGGGAGTTTCCGCCCGATTCTCGGGTTCGCCGGGTTTTACCTACATCGCCTGCATCTCGGAAACTTTGCGACCGACATCGTCACATCTTGATGCAAGCTGCGCAAAGCGCATACAAGAGGAGAAAAAAAACTAATCATGCGTTTTGCATTTAACAGAGAATATGAGGTCGCTCGCGTCGAGGAGCACGAGCTCAATGCCGGTCCCCTGTCTCTCCTGCAGACCGCCACCCGCACCCACACCCAGGTCCTGATCTCCTGCCGAAACAACCGCAAGCTGTTGGCCCGCGTCAAAGCTTTTGACCGTCACTGCAACATGGTTCTCGAGAATGTCAAGGAGATGTGGACCGAGAAGCCCAAGGGTGCCAAGGGCAAGGGCGTGAACAAGGACCGTTTCATCAGCAAGATGTACGTGCGCCAGACCATGGATAGATCTTCGTCCCTCTTGCCTATCTTTGAAACAGTCTCTAACCTTGCTGCCTTATCTTTAGGTTCCTTCGTGGTGACTCCGTCATCCTCATCCTGCTCAGCTGAGCAACACATCACACTTTCCTCTCACACACTTCGATCCCCACATTGACAAGATCTTGGTATCTTCGATCTACCGGATGGTCGATATCCTGCTATTTGCACAGCATCTCGAACCCTTGAACATTTCCCATGGGCGAGTTATCATGTAATCGATCTCGATACCCTTTTTTCTTTCCTTTTCCCCTCACAGCCCGCTTTTCCTCCCTTGCTTCTGGTCCCCGCCAGAACACAATCGACCGATGGTACCACTATCTTGATTGGTATGGTTACTTGCCCCGAAGTAACCGTTAACATGCACAAGACTGTTCTGGTTGATGTTGTCTTGTTTTCTTCTTCTTCCAAACTGGGGACGGACTAAAAAAAACCTATTGGCGTTCAGATCTTTGCGCGGGCTGCTAGACCCGTTGTTTTTTTGTAGAGGGAATCCTCGGGCGGCGTCTACCTGGGGCAGAGCTGGTTAGCAATGAATGATCTAAAAAGAATTCATCAGACCTCAGTAGATGTTCGTAAGCTAGTAGGTTATCTTGGTACGTGTAGATCTTGTGACCCGTATTCCCCATGCAAGCTCGTCATTCCAAAGTGTCTCCCTCTTGCATGCTAGGGCTCGCCCAGCCCCAGCCCCAGAGAGGTAGATTATTATATCTCATCCTGCAACATCTACACATACTAGGCACTACATGCACACAAGTTAGGGTTCGTCTAGGCCCAAGGCAAGGCCAAGAGTAGATTATTATAGATTATTCCAGACATCTAACACTACAGGCACTCAATATCTCAACCAAATAACAATACCATTATCATCAATCAAATGACCATATCAAGCTATACCAAGACACAACAAGAAACAAGAAACAAGAAAAAGGAAGGCCAGGTATGTCGCTATGTATACGAAGGAAACACCAAAAAAAGAGACCCCACAACCCTAAACACCCTCAGCAAGCCCCATCAAAAACTCAGACAAGCCAAAAGCCCCAGGATCAGGAATCTTCCCAATCCACTCCTCCTCCCCACCAACATAAACACTCCTCCCAAGACTCGCCTTCATAGCCTTCGTGGACTCAGTCCCCTGCTGCGCCGCCACCGCAGCAGCCCTCACATCCCCAGTCTCAAGCAAAGAATCCACAAACGGCGCAAGCGCATCAATAAGCGTCCGATCACCAGGTTTAGCAGGGGTGTATTTGCCCAAAGCCGCAAAGGAAGACTCCAAAGCCTTCGCCCACGTCTCGGTCGTGATAGTCGAAGGCGCAGACGTGTCCTGAGCCAGTAAACCGTGTGCCAGGGCGTTCAGGAAAATCGCATAGATCGCCCCGGATGTCCCGTCCATGACGTTCTCGACGACGGCTACGATGCGCGCGACGGTGCTGACGACGTCGTGTGTTAGTGGTGGCGAGGCGTTTGCTAGGAGGGATTGGATTGCTTCAGCGCCGCGCTTGAGGCCGATGCCGCAGTCGCCGTCGCCGACGATCGTGTCGTAGCGGGTTACTTCGGCTTCGACGTTGATTACGCGCTGCAGGCCTGCGTTGAGGGCTTTTTGGAGGACGGCTGGGTCGACTGGGGTAGGGTTAGTTTTGGGTTATTGGAGATGCGTTCTGGGCTGCATGTGGTGGAAACTTTACGCTGTAGGTTGCTGTGGATGTCTTCGGCCAGATTGGATGTCTTCATATCAACGGGATCCGTATTACGGTTGTTTTCCCAGGTAGAGGTATTGATCGGTGCAGACCAGCCAACTGCTTCGGCTGGTGCATCGAGAAGCTCCAGCATAGTGGTTTTCACGTCTAGACCTGGGTCGACCAGCTTCATTAACGAGATGCTAAAGCCGAGGCCGTTCAAACTTGTCAGGAAAGTTCCCTGGATCACGCGCACTATGTTGGCCTGGTAGTCGCGCTGGAGCTGGCGGTAGACTTCGTCTGTGATACCGGCGAGCTCAAGCGGGCTGACGCCGCCGAGATTATTAATTAGTAGGACGAACTGGTCCTCCGGCTTGCGAGTGATGTAGCAGCGGTCCGGGTCGTTGTGGTCGAGGAGCTGTAGGAGCATGCTCTCAACCAGCTCGATGAGGTCGAATTTCACGCGGTGGGATCCCGGCTCGTTGTGGATTCCCATGCCGACTTCCACCTCGCCGTGTGGGATTGTGTCTTCGGGTAAACCGCGGCCTGGTACGTGTACGTGTTCCAGTGATGATCCTAGTGAGACTAGGTTTGCGTTTGCTAGCTGGGCTAGAGCGTAGACATCGGCTAGAGAGCCGCTGTGGAGAGGGATGTTAGCATTTGAATAATTCAAGCCCCGTAAAAGAAGTATAGCATGTAGCACATGCGATACGTAATCAGATATCGACTCACCCAGCTTCAGCTAAAGCACCAACCATCTTCAAAATCAATACACCACCACCAATACCACGGCGACCGACCTTCCCACCCTTCTCACGACCAACACCGACATCATCATTGATAGCAAAGAATTCCGTCTTGATACCAGCCACACGGGATTTCTCCGCGGCCATACCGAAGTTCAGTACATCACCGGTATAGTTCATAGGAAGGATCAGCACGCCGTTATCAGTGGGGACGCGATCGATCACCGCTCTGCGGATCTGCTCGGCAGATGGCGAGGCAAAGATTGTACCGGCGACCGAGGCATCGCAGAGTCCGTAGCCGACGAAGCCTGCAAATGCGGGTTCGTGGCCAGAACCGCCGCCGGTCACGATGGAGACTTTGTTTGCTCTGCGGGGCGCATTTGGACGGCGGAAAATGATCTTGTTCTGTCGGTCCAGGGCCAGAGATGGATTTGTGAGTGTAAGCGAGTTAAGCGCTGTGAGGACCAGGTGGTTTGGATCGGTGAAGAAATGTTTGGCTGGGAAATGGTCAGATTTGTGGGGAAGATCTGGGGAGATCTGGGGGAGATCAGAGGTGGAGCATACATACTCTGCATTGTTGATCAAAAGTGGACAATTTCGACTAATATATTTCAACTTTGGTTTCCAACCAAAAGAAGATCACAGATTTTGATCTGAATTGTTGGGAGGGTCGTGGTATAAATGTTTCTCCAAGTAATCCAAGTCATCCAAGTAAACGACTGTTCACCAATAGGGGATATGGAGGCTCCCAAAGATTCCAAGACTGTCAAACCTAGTCGACACAGCGAGAAGCTCTCGGATTGGCCTTGGGAGAGTTTGAAGGCGGGGAAAAAGTGGGTTTGATCTCTAAAATGATGTTATACTTGTACTCCGTATATAGTCAAGTATTAGGACTCACGTATAGATAGAGAAGTGTGGGAGTACAAGGTACGTGTTCAACTTCAGAGGGCACTCCCTCTTTAAGGAACCTGAGTCCATACATTGTGCACATCCTGTACATCCTGTACATCCTGTGCATCCTGTGCATCGTACAATGGAGTACGTATGGGGTTTTTTTCAAGCTCACATGAACATCCAAGGTCTGGATCTGCGCTTCGGCTTACCCTCTAGGGATATCCCGCAAGCTCCCAGGCACCGCATTCCAGACATCTTTGTATGGCCTGGGCGTTTTCACCAAAGAACATTCGTGGAATGTGTAATTCCATCGAGAGCTATATAGAATGTACTCTGATCGACTCTCGCTTTAGTGGACTTTTGTCTGAACCTCAACTTGGTAGGTATGCCGGCAATTCCGAGTGCACCTACCACCTCTTACTTGGAGCCGTGTCGATGCGTTTTAGACATGTATAGCACAGCTTATTGGCTTTAATCTCGGCTTTGAGATGTCCTTTGCTGTAGTCTAATATGGTATTCCAATGACAACATCAATACCAACGTTAATGCCAATTGTCAGAACAAATACTGGGATACCGCAAGTCTTAAGTGGAGACATCATGAGACCTTGAAAAAAGGATCTACAAATATACGAAAGGGACATCCGCGGACTCAGATCTGCTGTCAGATTCAGGGGTGTTATGGGGTCAATATATGTATCGCTTGAGGTCATGAGGTGTTCTTTGGAATATCGTTGATCTCATAGGGTTACACTTCTCCAATGATTCTAATAGTGGGTATCGGATGCATTTGGTCGTTAATGTGTATTTTGGAATGATATTTATTCATGATTCACCATGGATATCCCTATTATCCTAATATTTCATTATATTCAATATTGGCAGTACCCTATCAACCAGCCTCGGCCAGTATGTACAATGGTGGCACGGATTGCCTCTTTAGTCTACCCCTCGGCACGAACTCTCATAGTTCAGTGGCTTTGGTGGCTTTGACTACTTTAATTAACCATTGGCACTAGCCGAGGTCAATTGGAGCTACTCCGTTCTCCAAGGTGGAATCAATTGCCCGATACCCCTGGGACTATGTTGTAGGTAACAAAAGATTGTAACTAAGATCTGAGTAATGAGCTATTCTGTGGGAATATCATCAATCCCATTATACTGTCTACGAGTAGGCCAATTATCAAAAAAAAAAAAGATAATCCAATGCCCATGGTAAATATTCAGTCTACGCACCCCTAGGAAAAATCAAAACAAATCAAATACCAATCTGTGCATTCAGTGCATAAGTACCTACTATCAACTCTCAACATGTAAATATTTTATGACTCATGACACATAGCTGTATTGATTAGTTCCGTCTTTGCGCTCAATGTACTCCTTCTCGATCAATCTAGAGAGAAAACAACGTTAGACACGATAACCGGGGACAACAGGGTATTTAGTAATGAGGCGACATACTTCTCAATCTCTCCCTTAATCTCGGCCGGTTGAAGAACACCCCGACTCTTAGTAGCATTGATAACCTCCGCGATCAGCTCGGCATGGCTGAGCACTTTTCGGCTCTTCATAATGCGCACGATAGCAGCTTGCGTCTCGAAATGGCGGTCGGCCGCAACCCGTTCGTGCGTCATCTTGGTCTCCTCCTTGGTCTCCTTCAGCTGGATCTGGTTGATCTTGATGCGCATTTGCTTGTCGCTGAAACTCGTATTGTACGAGAATTGGTCGGTTGGGTTCACCTCCTTGCCCTTGGGGTTCTTGGATAAGACTCGGTACTTAGCGCATGCGAGTGACTGGAGCGTTCGCTTCAATTCTGGGTCCGCTGTGTGTTATATTAGGAATTGTTCGGCTCCTTCGGGGGCGGTAGATCAACTTACACAATCCGGTCGCTTCTTGGATCTGGGGATACTGCATGCTCTCACCATCCGGAATATCATTAAATAGTAGCAATACAATCGCCTGGAACGAGCTGACTACTAGGTTCTTCCTGCCAAGGGGAAAATTTGCTGTCAGCTGACAATGTGCCAGTTGATGCTTCCAGGTGAGCTTGCGCCCCGTATGTTTGCTGTGGTAGAACGTCTCGAATTTGCTGATCGAGCGTGCGATCTTCGATGGAATCCGTACGGGGACATCGGGATAGCTTGGCCAGGAGGCGGCAGAGAGCACGTTGACTTCGAATTCAAATCGACTCTTCCGCTCATCTTGCTGTGACCGTTTGAAGGCCGTCATTTCATCGTTAGCAGTGTCCATATCGTTGAACATAGACTCGAGATTATGAGTGAAATTTGACCCGCATTCTTCCCAAAACATTAGTCAAAAGCATATAAGCAGGATCCTCGATGCGACAAACCATTCTTCAAACGAGCTAACATGCTCTTTTCCGCATCGTTGCTCGCACTTCGTTTCATCAAGAGACGTCGGGCAAGGTCGTTCTTGTAAAAGGCTTCGAACACGGCCTTTCCATGTACGAACCGGAAGAGGTCAAGAACTTGATCCAACTGTCGGTCAAGCTCTGCATCATCGGACATCAGGCTTATTTCCTCTGGATTACGACCGGGTGGTAGCTTGTAACCGCCCTTAAGCAGCCTATCCACATATTTGGCGATCATTTCACCCGACTTGGGGTTGTCAGTGCCACCTGTAGAGTCCATCTTCTTGCCACGGTTCATAAAGACACCAAAGGCTTCGCGGACCGTGTGGCCCAATTCATCATTCGACTCGAAAGCATTGGCCCAAATATCATCAACCTTGTGCTTGAATTGGAGCAGGTGAATGACCATGTCAGCTTCCCTTTCTTGGTCAAACACAATACCTTCACCCTCCTCGATGATGTACTTCCTAAATGAAGGTTTCAATTCGAGACTAAGATCTCGCCGATCAAGCAAACCGTATAGTTGTTTCAGCGCGGTCTTATTGTCAGCTCGCATCAGACCAAGTACTTCGCTCTCGCCGGTCAACACGTCCGTTCGCTGTGTGACTAGAGTCTCATCCAGGAGCTCGGACAATTTGAGCTTCGTGCTTCGATTGAAAGAGAACAGTCCGCACCGTTCTACTTCTCGTTCAATCAACTTGTGAGCATTCTCGACGTATGCAGCCAGGGTTCCTGCTGCTTGTTGTTGAGACCACTCTTTCACAAACTCCTCGGACTTGGTCATGAATGAAGGCTCAAAGTCACTCCCATAAACATCGAGGCTGTGAAAAAGCTCAATCGCCTCTCTTAGGAGACTTGAATCTGCCAATGCCTTTGTAAATCCGCCTCGATCCGCCTCGATCAAATCATATGCTCCTTTCAAGATCTTCGGCTTCAGACTAGCGTCGGAGAAGATGTACGACCGGAATTGAATCAACCCCATTTCACGAATCACCGGCTGTTCTTTGGAATGCAAGAGGAATGACTGGTCGAGATAATAGAAGATCCAGCGAACAGTAACCTGTGAGAGAGGGAAAGTTAGCTGTACATTTCATTCGGAATGTTTCCTTGCCACATACTAGCTTTGAGTGCCAGGCCGACCATGCCTCAATCACTGCCCGCAATGCACCAACGTCGGTGCCACCTCCAGCTCGGGTAACAAGATCTGTGCGCATTTTCCCACTGACAAACTCTCTGCACCGATCCTGAAGCTTCTTAGCCAACAAAGCTGCCCGCTCCTGGCGGCACACATTCTCCCCACCTTTGTAGAGCTCTTCCAGCGAGCTCTCGGGTTTGTTGCCATCAAAAATAGCGGTTAAAGCTGCATCCAACTGCGACCACACCTTATCGAAATATGATTCCTGGTTAAGCCGCGGTCCGGTACGAAGGTTCTTGACGACGAGCTTTTTCGCACCGGTATGAGGAGAAAAGTTGTTTTGGCGGGCATTAGCGTTCAAGCCTTGAGGTCTGATGGGGCCATTTGGCCCAGACAGTCCTCGACCCGGCGCGGCGCCATTCTTAGGCGGGGAACCGGAAATTTGATGCATCTTATGTGGGATTGTTTGGGTTGAGGAGAGGCGTGAGGGAGACGGCGAGAGACAAGAGCGCTTATGGGCTTGTGAATGAAGGCTGCGGTCTGGTGAATACCTCTGCGAGAGGAGCTCGGAGATGGATTGTTGAGATCGCGGCTGCGATGGCTCTCCTTGATCAGAAAGCTTTCTCTTGCCGATCGATTGGCGCTTACCGCTCTGCTCGGTGTCGCCCGTCGAGTTCTGCGGCATCTACCCGGTTCAGCCCGACTGGGAGTTCGAGTCGCTCTCGATACGTTGGAGATGATGGACAAGAAGGGAAGTGGATTCGGGAGACGTTGAGGGGAATTGACGTTACGCTTGGCTCCGCACGGCGATAAGATAGTAGTCACAACGGGGACATGAAATGGACTTTTATAAGAATTTTGTTAAGATAACTCAGTCTCCACGTTTTGTTTTGTTTTTTCACTGTACTTGACTCCCTGTGTCTTATTAGATGTGTACAAAAAAGTGACAACTTGCGGATCCGCCTCCCAACTACATCCATAACCTTGAAAATAGTACATCGTAGTCTAATATATAGTTACCGGCTTACACGCCCTATCTGATATATTGGAGGAACTCGATTTCAAGTGTGATAAATCTCTGATTCTGGGTATTTGTAGCTTATATGTACTTCTTACTCCGCATAACTTTCCATGTACTTCTTCCCACATATCACACCGACTTTCGAGCATCAAGGCCCTATAGTCACACATTGTCAAAGCAGCCCCGGCTATTAAGTTCTAAACAATGAGCGAAGTCGAAGATTTAGTTAGACTTCGAACAGTGAATCCTGTGTGACAATCCGAGTTATTCTATTACCAACGCCCCTAATCTTCCACCAGCGTTCATACTTTGGCCTACGGGATCATCCAGGTATAAAAGTATACGATGCCGGTGATATCTTACCCCAACAAACGACTATATCGGTGGATAGTATGTCGAAGTACATAAATTCCTTTGAGAAATAAGAATATATAGTACAATGAAACGTACATTTGGTATTGAAGGGTATTATGTAGTTTATGGTACACATTCAAGTAATGCAACGCTGGTAACTACATAATCATCAATATAATGTCCAAAATGGTTTTGATGAAGCTTTATGTCTTTTGTAATGTGAGGTTCGTATTACTCTAACAAGTGCTATGAACGAGTCACTAAGCTCTTATTTTGGTCAAATCCAGCGTCAGAGATGAGTATTATTGATTTCCCGCATCTCCCAAAACAAAACCAGCTCGCACATAGAACCCATGACCGGCCCCTTCATAAACCTTCACCTCTCCATTTCTCGATTTAGCTTCATTTTTAAAAACCTGCTGAATCTGCTTTATCTGTGGAGCCTTCACAACCATATCCTTATTGCCAAGGGCAAAAGCTAATAGGAATGAAGCCAAGATTTACGATATGCTTTCCTCCCCAGCAGAACCCGGCTGCATAGATAGGAAGCTCAGAGCCCTCCTTTCTTGCACGAACTTGACGAAGTCTCGGTCGAGAATAGATGTCACTATTCGGATCGTAATATAATGGATGAATAGTTTGCTGCCAGTCCTTTATCCACATCGGAGAAGCATGGCCTTGCCCCTCCCTCCCAACACCCTTAGCCCCCAGGCCATTCCCCTCGAAAGTTCCCGAAGACCATCTTGTATTTAGGATGCTGGGAACTGGGATCTTTCCGATTATACAAGCATCGTCGATGGAACATCCACAATCGTGGGAACTCCAAAAACATTGAGTAGATAGTTGCCCCAAAGAAGGTTCAGGATGCCTATTGAGTCTAGAAGACTAGAAATAGACGAGACAAGATCGTTGCCTAAGTTTTGTTGCGCGAAGTAGAAACCAGCCATTATCACCATGAAGGCTAGAGAGATAAGTGTTTGTTCTTCTCACTCCAGCAAAGGTAAGACGTTAAGGAACAAGGGGTGACTGGACGTTCAAAGTTACTGGTGGAAAGGCAGCCGTTTCTGGCCTCAAAAGCGGTCATTTTCGGTGTCAATCCTACAATTCCTCATATTCTAGTTGTAAAAGAGTCTCAGAGCGTGTAAGGGAACCATAAAGAAGGCGTAAACTCATAAGAATAATCAAACACCAATCAATCAACACGCGGAGGACTCCTCGATTTCTTTCCCATAGGGCTGCCGCTTGTTCTGAAAAGAAAATTCCAATATTAGCTTCCTGTTTGTGTCTCCCTACTGCACTGTGCACCTAAGTTGATCAGGGGTGACATACGATCGTCGGCGCTCGCCTTCTTTGCGAAACCCTTCGATAATCTTGGCCATCTCTTTGCGCGACGCATTGGCGTCGACCTTCCGCCCTCCGAGACTCATACTCACCTTCTCATGTGAGCTCGCCATCAGCAGCCGCTTCATAAGAAGATGACGCATGTTCATACACACATATACGCCGCAGTCGCTGCCGCCATCTTGCTGGGGTGAGTCGTTTAGATGTAAGAACCTAATGTGCATGTTTAGGAGATATCCAAATTTGCGGGTCACCGTATCTGCCTCCCAGATGTTTCCTTGGTATAGCGAGTCGTAGTGGAATGCTATGCGGTCAACGACCGAGATCAACAGGAGGGACCAGTGTGTTCCTCCTTCTGCTTGAGAAACATTGCGGCAGTCGTTGATGGGGAGGAAGACATGGGTGGCTCGAGTGAAGTCCGGGAGTGCTTCGCGGAGGGTGCGTGGATCGGGGGTTTGGAGGATCATGAATGACATGCTGGGGCGGAGAAGGATGATATTGGAGGATTGGTATTGTGAAAGAAATTCATGTTCAAGATACCTAGAGAAAGAGAGCGGGAGATCAGTGCCATGTTCGGTGTTGTGAAGTATATCGGACCGACTCTAGGGACTTACTCCTCCCAAAATGAGATGATCTGTGACAAATTAGCTCATATGTCCCGGCTGGAAGGATTGTCTTGCCATTCAAACCCACGTTATCTGTGAGCCAGTCATTCTTAAGAGTTTGCATATCCTCCCTTGTCACTGCATGTTCGTTAGCCACCTAGAACCTTTCCTCAATTTGGGGATTGATTCCATACACCGCACGTCATAATCTATAAGCACCCAAGGACCACTTGTAAGTATACCGTCTTTAGATCACCAAGGTGACGGGTTCTGTTCCCAACACTTACAACTCAAAAAGGCATCATCTGGGTTCAACTGCGCAAGTCAGTACTTGTGCCGCTAATGTCGAATGGAGCCAAACTCACCTTATCGCCAAACCGCCCGCGCACCTTGCGCAACATGATGGCAATATGATATGTGCGTTAAAGTTGATCACAAAACCGAAGTTGAACTGCTAGAATATGAACACTGTGAAAAGCAGTGGCAAGCTATACACTGCGTCACAATCGAGGACGCGCAATATGTGCTAGGTAGGTTCCCTAGACTCCTCAGACGGCCAAGCCAGACCCCACAAATCGCGGTTGATATAAACGGGGCAGATCTTTGTGCAGAGCAGAACTTGAGAGCTCAGGATGCCCCACGCACAATGCAAATGGGATGTAATCTGCAACCTCGTTCATGTAGTGGCAAGAGGCGAAAGAGACGTCGGCAATATCCCGAGTAAGAGGCTCGAATGTGTCCCCCCGTTTCTGCACTGGCGGAGTGGAAGTGGGACCGGTCGGGACCACGGGATTGGGCGGCGCTTCGGAGGGGGAGGCCGTCAGCCTTATATATAGGTGGCGTAGAAGGGGGGGAGGTGGAGGATGGATTGAATCCTTGAATGCTTGAATGCTAATGCTAATTTCAATTGCGCTATATAGACAATAGCTGGTCGAGGAGTATGCCAAAAAGAGCCAGTAGATTCGGCAGTGGCTGCGCAGTGTTGAAGATTACCCGAGTTGGGAAGGTCAGACCGCTGTGGTTTCCCAAGGTTCCTATAGAATGATGTAATCTTGGAGTACAGGAACAGGAAGAGATTTGAAAATACGAGAGGGACAAATCCTCAAGAACTAGGAGACTCAGGCACTCAAAAGCAGGGTTGATCGGGCTGGGTCACAGTCACACGTGGGGTCACATGATGCTACACTATACAACAATGGACTACTCTAGGGAGGATTGCTATAGTTGATATAGATATATAGATATATAGATATAGAATTCAATCATATCCATGATTTGAGAAAGCTGAAGCAGCATTGATTAAAGATTTTAATTCATAAGAAAGAGGGGTATCTAAACATGCCTCCCAGAGCTCTAGTAGAAGAAGAGCATGTGCTGAGATGGGAGGACAGGAACGGAGATTGGAAGAAATGGACAGAGACCAGATAGAAACAACGACAACGAGAAAAAAAGCAACTGAAACGAACAGAAACGAAAATGGCCATAAATCATCAGCATGAGATGACACCGAATGAAGCCAAAGCAGATCAAAGCAACAAAGTAGCAACATTGCAACCAGTGTAGTAGTGTAGTTGCTTTTGCTTTGGCCTAGTCTTCAGGCTTCAGGGGGCATTTTGAAGAAATATGAAGACAGATCAGAAAAGAATTACGTAAAAGAAACATGGAATATCGTCCTGTAATATCCTGTAGTGAGTATGGAACCTTTTGTGTTTGTGTTCGTGCAAATTTTGGAAAGACAATTGGCGAATACATCGAAAACATGGCGTGATATTGTTGATTCAACTGCCGAGCCGGGCAAAATGCTTGTTCCAAATCCACCCGACTGTTCTGGTGGCATCGTCCTGATTGCGGGCAAGCCAAAGCTCACCCTTCTCGCCTATGACGTCGAAGATATCTCCGGAGGCGTAGGTCAGATAGGGATATCCGCCCTCAGTGCGAGCGTCGATGTCAAAGTCATAAACACTTGCCGCACAGAACAACGTCGCAGGGCCCATGGGAGGGGGTTTGCGTTCAAAGTGCCCATCCACAACAGTATCACTCGGGACATCCGACATGGGCATGGCTGACGAGAAAAATCCCGAGTATCGATCAGTTGGGGAGGCCAGCGCATTGTTCGAGTGCGAGGAGCTGTTGATAAAATCTTCGAGGAAAGGTGTGTCTAGGCTGAGTCGGGGTAGGCTTGGGAAAGGCTCGACATCACTGGTCCTCACGGCGGGGGGAGAGCTGGTGACTTGTTGAAGCAATTGACTGGGAGTGTCTGGGATGATTCGGCCAGATAGAATGGAATCAGCCCGGTAACGGCTGCTGCGGCTGGAGTGGCTTTCCATCTGGGGAGACTGGAATGATTGGCTGCCGATGCTGAAATCCCGGGAAACGTTTGGTGAATCATCGGTCATAGACCCAGGTCGCTTTGAGCTGTTCACTGTAGATGGACGGCGAGGCGACATGGGGTTTTGCTGCTCACTGGGTGAAAGTGGGACCAAATTGAGCGAATGAGCCATCATCGCCCCATTGCAGGAGCTTAGCTCTCCCACTCGTGCCTCCATCAAAGTGTGGTCACTATTGAAGTCGCTGATGAGCCTGTCAAGGTCATTGGGGAACAATTCCACATGGGCACCAATCTTTTTCTGTAGAACACTGAACCACACAGTTTGAATATCGACAAAGTTTTTCAGGCACGCTGCCATCAGTTTGGAGGTCAAGGCATATAATTTGGGCAATTCATCCTTCAAAGTATCGTTCAAAGCCAGGAACTGCTCGCCCTGCTCGACGGTCTTCTTGTCAGGCTTGTCGCCACGGTCTTTGATGGCTTTGTAGCGTGCATATTCCGGAAGTCGCTTGTCGCGCTTCCGCATGACTCGCTGCGGTGAATTGTAAAGCCCTAGTAATTCAACCATCGGATCGATGACCGTTTTGCGGACGACAGCAAGCTGCAATAAACGTTAGTATTCTGTTCGAAATATAAACACTACACAACGTACATGCTCTGGAAGAGCAGTCGACACAAGTTCCTGAACTGTCATCTTGAACTGATGCCACTTGCTCTCCAACTGTGGATACGGAGAAGGCGACATGCCAATAATCTCTTCGATCGAATCGGCATACTCGTTGAACTGGTTCACATAGAGTTGCACATCCCGGGTGTAACTCTCAGCGTCACGCATGACAACCTGCAACTGGAAATAGCCGTCGCTAAGTTTCTGTGCTAGCGAATCATAGGTTTTGTCTTCAAACAAGTCCGAGAGGCCAACTTGCTGTCTGAACTTCTCCGTGCGGCGACCAAAGGCTTTAGACAGGCCTGTACGTACATCAGACTGGTTGCGCTTTCGACCGACAGCTTGACCAACAAGATCTACACGTTTCTTTAGTTCGTTGATACGATGAGAAACATTTGTGACCTCTTCCAAGGCATTGGCGATTGCCACTCGGTCCGGGTGATCGTTTGGCGTGGACTCCAATAGGTCGCGGAGAATAAGAGGATACTTTAAGATTCTTTGCACCGGTTTAACGAGTAGAGAGTCCAAATCCCAGGCCGTCGTGAGATCCATAGCACCCTTCTGACATTCGCTCAGCCAAAAGCCCACTTTTGGACTACGCTGCACGATTTGAAGTTTCTTGTTTGCGGCATCATGGTTCTTCAGGTAGTCGGTGTACACTTTTTCCATTTGCGCCATGTGGTTGACAAAAATCTGACCAACAGAGGTCGCGCGATCCTTTTCAAGCTCGGACAGTCCTGCAAGCTCAGCTACATTATCGGATTCTGGGGTTGTGGACTCGGCAGCCTGATTGTTGCGCTTTCGCTTGCTGGTCCATCGCAGAGCCTTTGGTATGACGTAGATGCTTTGAGCTGCTTGCTTCAAATCACACAAGAACTTGTCAGAGAAGGCCGCGACTTGATCTGAATTGCCGAAGAGAACCTTGACATCATCGGGATCCAATACCGTGAGCGAGGTCCTCTTGTAGATGTCCTCAATGATTATCATATCATGACCAAAGGTGTGTTCCGTATCAACAAGTTCTTTGATTATGTGACGCCGCTTTTTGAGACGTCGTTGTTCCGGAGAAGGCGAAGCCTTCGGCTCAACCCGAATAATTTGCTCAGCGGATGGAACAAGCGAAGTGGCGGAAGAGTCAGCAGCCACAGTAGATTGGATAGACTCCAAATTTTGGAAAGATGAGTCCCGGCTGCTGCCCGAGCTGTGTCCCACAGCTATAGCAGCAGCTTGGGTACTGCGATTGAGTCCAATATAGCCAGATGGCTGACCTTCAAGAGGTTCATTATCGGTTGGGTGAGTTGTTGAGGGCGGGAGGAATGCCGGCGAAGAAAAAACATGAGGCTGAGGCTGCTCTTCGGAGGCTTGGATATCAACGGAGACTCCAAGTCCGCTATTCGCACTCGATGCGCCAGCGTCGTGGAATGCCGAAGGCACCAGGCGGGGTGTGAGCACCCCTTCAGTACGCATGCCATCGGTTTCGGTGTGGGGGGTGATGACATCATCTTCGGCCGCGATCTGCATCCAGTCCATGATAGAGGGAGATGCATGTTCCCAATCATCACGCCCTACCAAACTAGCCGTGTGTGAGAGTCTCTCTGATGCATGGAAATCCTTGAATCCTGGCACGACGACTGGATCATCAGTGAGACTATCGGGTCGCCCATCTGTACGTGTATCTGCGGGATGAGATCGAGGCTCAGACGAGGGGAGGATTCCTGCGCCAATGCGGTGGCTTCTACCTCGCGTCAGCTCTTCTAGGTAAAGCTGAGTGACACGCTTCGAATCCCATCTGCCTAATCTAGCCAGGTTTGGTGGTGTAGAGAAGGCATTGGATCGAAACTGCTCAGATGCCTGAAGTGTGTTCGGTCCCATTACGCCGTGGTCCTGAATTGGAGCGGGTGGTTCATCATCCGCTATTGAAGCTGGCCGTGTCGAGACAGCGGAACAAGTTTCAGTTGGTGGTTCCGTTTCATGGTCTCGTAGCAGAGAATCATCTCCACTCTCGTCACACTGCTCGTCACAAGTGGAATGTCGGTTTTGTCCAGAGGACCATGAACTCATGCTCCATCGGTTGTGAATAAGACTCTCATTGTGAGCCTGGAGCATTGAGGCACGCTCAGGCTCTTGAGTATTGGTGCTACTAGACGAATTGTAGTAGGTCGTATCTCCAAGCATAATCTGGATAGACTCTCTGTCGTCGTTTTCTGAAAGACTGCAATCAGCTTCGTCGCATGAGTCGTCGCTCGGGCTGGACCCACGGATTTGCATTATTTTTTCCAGAATAGTTCGATGGGAAACTCTGGGATTGCGCTGTAGCAGCCCAGACTGCGGCTCCGGATCAAAAGTAGTGACATGGGTACCGTCAGAGTCTGATGTGGCACCCGAGTGTGTAATGTCTTCATTGGCACGCTGTCCCTCGCCTGAAGTCGTTGGATTTACACCCTGTGGGAGGCCAAGAGTGGGAGAGTCCATTGTTGTGTGAGGCGCTGCCATATCCGAAGCCGGCAGAGCAGTATTGAGGTGCAGCCTAGGAACGGCCTGGACCCTATTTTCATTATACTCAACCGAGCCCGTCGACTCTTTGACTATCGTAGTCACCTCATCGGATGACGGGGCGCTGGTCACAGGCAGGCTAGGGGTAATTGTAGGTTCACCCATCAATTGCATAGAATCTTTATGTGTCTCTTGTTCTCGCACCAAAGCGTGACGTCGAAGCTTTGCAGCAGCTGATTTGTCCAGTCCCCTGTCATTCTGATTCTCTTGAACACCCGGGTTGCTTGAGTGTCGGTTAATTGCCTGTTGAATGTGCCGACGACGAGCGTCAAAATCAACTTTACCCAATTCAGGTAATTTGCGATCAGGACGAGACCGCGAGCTGCTGTGTGTGGCGTGTTTTTGTAGATTCAAAACTCGATCTCCGATTTTGGAGCGTGGGGAGACCGCAACACCATGTGATACGGGCTGTCGGGGTCGTGAACTGCGTAATGGCGGCGACTTTTTAGGCGGCGGCTCAGCGATGTAGGCCTGAAGTCGCCGACTGGATTCGGACAATTGATTACGGGTTCGGCCAATTGTTAGATCCCGTCTACCACGCGAGGTTGTCGCGAACGAAGCAGGATCATCTGCTGGCATGCGGGGAGGACTTTGTTTAGGTGACAGAATAGGAAGGCGGCTACTGCCCTTGGGCGGCGAGGTAATGGCAGCGGATCGGCTGCTGAAGGTTGGATTGTAGGATGGTGATAAGCTTTCGGGACCGGAGGCAGTAACGAGACGGTGCGAGGAGACAGGAATGCGAGACTTGGAATTTGGACTGCCCGGGGGCGATCCATGATCGGGCTTAGTCCGCAGCAAGGGCGCGGGTACTGCCATTTCGGGATTCCACGGTTCTGCAAGGGGCTCTCTGATTTTATCCAAGTCGCTTTGAACCCGGCGATGTTTACCGGCGCTATTTAACCCAGAGTGGACTGCTTCCAAAGAAGTTGTGTGTCCAAGATACCATGCAGTAGGTGTGAGTGGTGATTTTGCGGGATATTGATCGCGGTGCTCGAGGGAGGCTGGGTTTGGGCTTGGAATACTTCCATCCGACCCACGGCGTTGTTGTAGACGCAATAAAACACTGTTGTTCACTTGTGTGTTGATCGGCGACAGCTCACCAAACAATGGCCGACGAGGATGCGACTCTGTGATGCGTTGAAACAGAGGCGGCGGAATAACACTCTTTGTGTCCAGGGGCGGACCAAATCTATCTCTCTCTGGCGACGATGGGGTCGAATCAACTAGCGCTCGTGGATTACTGGTGATCGACTCCGGTAGAGAATCACGATACTGACGACGCCGCGGCAACACCTGGTGGTGCTCTCCGTCAACACTTCCGGAAGGGCTCGGTGCCCTTGAGGTTGAACGAGCAGCAGAGGGCAATGGGAGGACCTGATCAGACGTTTTGTTGAATTTGTTGACAAGATCTTTGAACGACGGCTGTCGTGACCTTGCGTTCGCGTGCAACGGGGGTATGTTGGCTGAGGGAGCTCCTAATGTTGGAGAATCTGAGGTTGAACGATATGGTCGACGTCTAGGGCGCGATGACTCCAACATGTTCGTTGGCAGGGGTGACACTTTGTCACCGACTGCAGAATAGTCGGCCGCAGCCATGCCCGTTCTTACATCGCCGAGCCCCTCTCTCACATTGGAAGTCCCTGGCAGGGATCCACGCTGGCGATAATAGTCAGCAGGGTCTGGAGACTCCCGCCCTCTACGATCTTCCAATTGACCGCCCGACGACAGATGATTTGTGGAAGTGGAGGAATTATGGGGTCGAATGAAGCCCGACGGTAGTGGAGAATACGTGGTCGACGATTGTGCCTGAGGGGAGAAAGAGACAGTCGGCGAGTCACCTAAAGAAGTGGTAGTGTGACCATTGACAGACTGGCCAAATGCCGGAGTCGATGATTGTCGCCCAAACGAAGGCGGGTCGCGATACCGGACATCAAAACCCTGCTCGTCACCGCCAGACATCTTGCATGCTTCAGGCCGACAGGTCGACGTGGGCTGGTCGCGGCCTTTCGGTTCTAGGCGGGTTGAGCTGGTGCGTTGTTCCGGGATGGTCGCCCAACGGGAATGTCGCAGGTGAGTCGACTCAGGCTACAAAGCAATCTTCTCGGGTGGCGCACACCCATTCAGCATTCATATTTGAGACACTTGCAAAACAAAAAAAAACCCCGGATATTGAGGGGATATGTCCCCCGTCGAACCTAAATCGAAAAGGTTGAATGGAGTTCGGATCGGGGGGATCGGAGAAGTGTAGAGAAGATCGAGGATCGGCCAGTTGCCGAAATTACACTGCAACGAGGGGAAGAACAAATGGAGGGTCGGAGCTCGGGCCTGACGTTTTGTCTAGCAGCAATGGACGCTGATAGGTGAGTAGGACCTGGTAGTTGAGGGGTTTGAAAGTGAATCCTAGCGGTGGGCCGGTTTGTTAGCTTCTCCGGGCCAATCCGTTTTGACTGACATACACTAGTGACAAAGGAGTTGAAGTTACCGTGTCGATCTATTTTTGAACAATATTTTGTGGGATAGTATCGATGAGTTTGAGGGAAAAGATCCGGACAAGAAAGAGAAGATGAAAAGAAAGAAATTAAGAGTGGATGATACGTTTTAAGGTGAAACTGAATTTGGGAAGTGGATTTCGTGGATTCGTGGATTTCGTGGATTTCGTGGATTTCTTTGTCTTTGTTCATTGTTACCATAGGGCAGATGTTCTCCAGACACGTATTATACAATATTGTATGGAGTACTTTCGTATACATCATCGACAGTAAAATACTTCTACCACATACATTTTTCACCGTATATATTGAACCCCGACAATACGGTAATGTATATATCATTGTATATTGTACCTCAACTCCAGGAACGAGAGTAATCTGACCCATGGATGACGCAGTGGAGATGTAATGGCCAGGTATCTAGACCATCCGTGCCATGGTTCACTTCAATGTTTAATTGGTGGCTTTGATTGGTTCCTGTTCCTGGTTTCACGTTCATTGAAGTCTCTTATTTGTACATTGTACCTCGACAACGTATGTTGTATGTATACTTGTATACTTCAGAGACCTTCAACAAATCCTCCATGTGTAAAAACCAATATTAGGGACGTGTTCGAAGCTTGAGAGGAAGTATATCCACGCATCGGAACTTCCTGTTTGCTGCGGAACCTTGACGCGTCGCGCGTCAGGGAACTCGTCGCCTAAACCTATCGACACGCAATGGAGTAAACCAACCTTGAAAACCACGTCTGAAAAGACAATACACATCGAATTGCCTAACATGGGCAAGAAGCGCAAAAGACCCCTTAAGAACCGCGGGCCCACGTCCTCGTCTCACATTGGTATCACCACATCTCCCCGCCGTTTCAGAACCCCCCAAGCCCCAATTTTCCTGGGAACAAAAACAAGCCATCCCGTTATCTCTCTGTACTACCGACATGTCGTACCCTTGCGGGAGTACCTGCTCCAGCAACTTCCCGTGACCTCCAAGTCGCGTCGTCGCCGCATCCTGACACTAGACTCGCGTGAAAACCAAGTCTCCAATGCACAACCCCAAATATCCCAAACATTGGCGGAGCTGCTAGACTCCACCTTGGTGGGTGTGCTGAGGGAATCTTCTCCAACCCTCAATTCCGAGCGACAAAAGCAATACTCATCTTTTAATGAGTCTCAATCGCGGTCGATTCTCGTCAGCACCGATACGGGGCCGACCTGTCCGCAGTCTGAGGTGCGTCGATGACGACTAAGTCATTTTTTACGTATCAGACTGCTGACCCTTGTTGCAGGTGGTTGATTTTGTGATCTGGAAACTCTTCAATCAGAACAATGGCTCATACCAAAAGCCTGAGCATTTGCTGACGCACGGCTTCCAACGCCCGTATAATGGGCAGAATGCTCAACACGCTAGTAAATTTCCGAATCAGAATGTCCGGGTTCTTAAAGAGGGTGCATGGGCAGAGGTCCTTGGCTTGCTTGGTAGTAATGGGGAAGAAATTATGATGCAGCTCCTTTTCGATTGCGGAGTTTTTGTCGCTATTGATGCTCGAAAGGGCATCTACTACCAACTCAGCGGTATGGTTTGTCCAGGTATAAAGAGAGAGCCTTGACCCTAATTTGCTGATCTTTCTAGGCCTCCCGCTCTCGGTCCTCGAGCCTTTGACCGATGTGTCCTCGGAGGACAATGGATCTGCTGCTACGGCACAGGATCGAATGCCTGCCACTGATCAGCGACAACCCAAAGAGAAAGCTGATCACAAACGGAATTCCGATAGGACATCTCAAAGTCCGAACAGCATTGTGTTTCTACGACGGCGTATCCTCTATGGACGCGTCGAGTCCAAAAAGAAAGTACCCTCTGGACTAGGACAGACACGTACATGCTTCCCTGTTTGAATATAAAATTGTAGGTTTATGCTAATTTTCATCCTAGATGTTCTTAACCGCTTCTCATCGCTTGATTCGATGGCCCAAACAGTCCATGTAATGAAGTACATCTTTCCCCGGCAATTTGGTCTGCTAAATGTGTTTACACTGAACACGGATGGCCGCAACATCATGGATGACTCGAAGAGTTTCATGTTTCGTGAGAGTGAGATATCTCATTTGGAAGAAGAGAAACGACCACAGCGGCCCCCGCCCGAGAATGACTTAGCAGACGCAGATTCTGGCGGCGTGAGAAGTGTCAAGGTACCAAAGAGGCTTCGTGGAACTACTATAGAGCTTGTTCGGAAGCTTCGGAACCGCAACGCACAATGCTCATACGGAGAGTTGCTGCGATACTATTGTCCAACCGAAGTGAGACACTTTCGTTTGCAATTGCTGGGATTGTGTAGCTGACCTTTGGCAGCAAACCGGACCCAGGAGACTTGGCGCATTTGCTTCCACACCTGATGCCAAAAAAAGCCAGCCTATCTACTCTCTCCAGTCAAATTTAGCAACACAGGCACAAATTAACCACCCGTCGCCAAGTCAGAGTTCGGCGCAGACTTCATCTGATATCTCGCGATCAGAGCCGCACATGGCTGTCGACGTATCTTGTGGAATCGATGCCAAGAACTCGTTGACTCGAAAAACTCAAGTCAGTCTAACTGATTATGCGACTCCGGTTTCTTCCGTCTCAGCATTTTGTCGAGCGGTGATCCAGAAATTGATCCCCCGACAGTTTTGGGGGGCTGGACCGGATGGTATTTCGAATTTAAAGCTTGTTCTCAGACATGTTGACCGGTTTATCAAATTGCGCCGATTCGAAAGTCTAAGTCTTCATGAAGTGTGCAAAGGCATCAAGGTTGGTCATCGTTTGCACTGGACTGATAGTCTGAGACAAAGCCGTACTGATCGACACGCTAGGTAACAAGTGTTCCTTGGCTGGAGCCACCCCAGGCCCAGACTACTTCCCCATCTGAGACAAGATCGAAGATCGCTCTGTCCGATCTGCACAAACGCATCGAACTATTCCATGAATTCATGTTCTGGATTTTCGATTCAATTCTTATTCCTCTCATTCGTTCACACTTCTATGTCACCGAGTCTCAAACGCACCGAAACCGCCTTTTTTATTTCCGCCATGATCTGTGGCAGCAGTTGACCCAGCAACCTTTCGGAGAGTTGAAGGCAAGGATGTTCGAGGAGCTCGAGCAAGATCAAGCCCAACGTGTGCTGGCACGGCGATCCCTTGGTTTCGGTGCTCTCCGTTTGCTCCCCAAATCTACAGGCCTCCGGCCCATCTTGAATCTTCGCAAACGAGCCTTGAAGCAATCGACATGGGGGAAACGGGGCAAGTACCTTGCCGCCAGCATCAATGCTAGCATTACGCCTATCTATAACATGCTGACCTACGAGGGCCAGCAAGCTCCTGTCAAATTGGGTTCGTCAATGCTCTCCATTGGAGACATGCACCGCCGATTGAAGGCGTACAAGGAGCAATTGTCCAAAGGAGTGCCCTCGGGTTCTAAATCTTGGAAATTCAAGCTCCCACCGATGTACTTTGTCAAGCTTGACATTAAAGCTTGTTTTGATACCATCCCCCAGAAAAAGTTGCTTGATCTGATCGAAGAGCTGGTCTCTGAAGAGAGCTACCGCATCTCAAAGCACACCGAATTCCAACCGCCTGCTCCTAATGCGCAGAAATGGAAGCCCACACGAAGATTTATGAGCCGTGCTGCACCTGCCACGAGACCGCAACACCTACCAGATTACGTCAATAGCGGAGGCACAGCGCGAAAGCCTAATACCGTTTTTGTTGACTCCATACCTCAAAAAGAACATGATGGTGATAGTCTTCTGGCCCTCCTCGATGAACATGTCCGGCACAACCTCGTAAAGATAGGCAAGAAGTATTTCCGCCAACGCAACGGCATCCCTCAAGGCTCCGTTCTATCCAGCATCCTTTGCAACTTCTTCTACGCCGAGTTAGAGCGAAAGGTACTGAGTTTTATCAAACCCGAGGATTCCCTACTCCTGCGTCTCGTGGACGACTTCCTCCTGATCACACCAGATGCAGCCGTGGCAATGCAGTTCCTAGAAGTAATGATCCGGGGCCAACCATCGTACGGTGTACAAGTCAATCCAACCAAAAGCATGACCAATTTCAGCGCAGCGGTTGACGGGACTTTACTCCCTAGGCTAGAAGGAACCCTATTATTCCCGTATTGTGGTAGTCTCATCGATACCCACACGCTGGAATTCCACCGCGATCGAGACCGCATCCTAGAGGGCGGCGAGTCAGCTGCGGCTACTCTCTCCAACGCCTTAACCGTTGAGGTCAACCACCTCCCCGGCCGCACCTTTCATCACAAAGTGCTCTCCTCGTTCCGCCTGCAGCTACATGCCATGTACATAGATGACGGGCACAACTCGCGAGCAGTTGTGCTAGCCAACCTCTACTGTAGCTTCATCACTTCTGCCATGAAGATGTACCGCTACATGAAGTCACTTCGGGGCCGTGCGCACCCCGGCCCTGCGATCATAGCACAGACTATTCGCGATCTGATTTCGCAGACGAACGGCACGATCCAGGCCCGGCGTGCTGGTAATTCGGAGTCTTCATTCTCGTGTTTCGTTCAGCGATCCCATCTGCAGTATCTGGCTTCTGCGGCGTTTCGGTTTGTCTTGAAGCGCAAGCAAACGCGGTATGCGTTGGTGCTCCACTGGCTAGACTCGCTGATCAAAGATGCTCGATACGCATCAGATTCCGAGGCTTTGAGGATGGCGCAGGTTGTGAAGAAGGGAAATGCCATGTTTGAGGAATGGCGGTTTTAGAATAGTTCTAGAATGCTGGACTGTTGAATGACTGCCGATCCAAATAATCGATGTAAATATGTGATCAATTGCTCTCAACTCGTACAATTGGACATTATCTCCTCGGAGCCTATTGAACTGTCGTACATACTCTGTGCCACTTCTATTCAGCCGGTATTGGGCACAAATCCGACAAGATCCGACCAAAGAGGTCATGGTTCAGGGGTTCAAATCAAAGGTATCTGCGTTCAGAGTCTTCCGAGACTGTGTAAGTCTATCACTTCCCATCTAGGCAGAGGTCAGTTTATCCCCAGAAATGTATTGCATGTATAGAATGTATTAAATGTATTGAATACCTGGGTGGTACTTCTTGATCACCTTTTTGTACTAGTGTCCTGAAGTATCGCCGAGGTACCCCTGTTCTCGGCCAGACCAAGTGCGGCACTGCCTGAGGCTCTCCGCTTGCAGTCTTCAGCATCACGGTTTCTTCTTTTTCACTCTCTTTTGGATTTTCCCTGGTCTTCGTCTTTCATTTAAATCTTTCACTTCTTTTCTGTCTACTTCAACCTCCACACTCATTTCTCACCATTTTTGTTTACTCTCCAAACATCCTGGCCCCCAATGGTTACCCCGTAATCTCGTCTCCTGATCCCTCATTACACGATTACACCTGATCTGGATTTCATCAGGCTGCGGCTGTGCCTGCATTCGCTTCTACATTAATCGACCTCTATTGCGGTGTTATTGTTTTCTGTCTGAAAACTTTCGACCATTCTCATCCAAAAACCCCGATCCTCACCTTCGTTTTCGACCCCTTCCGATCATCCCGTCGATTTCCTCCCACGCCGTGTTTCTTTTTTCGAATAGATCAAAACTGTGGGGGATCAATACGTCTGAATAATTGCATGAGATCATGACCACTGTTTTACCGACACCCAATTCTCCCCCCGAGCTCTCCGGGTCCAAATCCTCCAAATCCTCCTCGTTTCATTCCTCCTCCCACCTGGACGGTCCGGACAGTATCTTTACGGACATCTCGAATTTCGAAGACATTGGGTTGGATGATGATGCCGACTTGTCATACACCGATCCGCCAGCCTCCTACGGCCGCTCCGGAGTAATGGCACGGTCGTCCGCCGCCAGAATGTCAAGCAAAGTCCCTGCGGCCTCAACTCGCGACTTGACAGCGACGCTGAAGCCTCGTCAGCGAAGTCCTCTACCCCAGCTTCATAATGGATCGGCCAATACGTTGGGAGGCTCCCTCACGGCGAGAACTGCAAACCGGGCATATTCTAGTAACACACTGCATTCACCCGGGTTGACGCCATCGCAAGCTCGCCGTTCAAGGTCTGTTTCACCACTACGGCCGACATCCAGTCGCTCCGCCTCGAACACCAGCCTAGCTCTGTCTCCGTCATCTGCACGAGTGCCCATTCAGAAACAAACTTGGCAACCGAATCGCAAGTCGGTTAAAGACTTGGAGGAGGAATACCACGACTCGGACGATGAACTACCGGACGATGCGAGTCTGTGGAACATTCCTATTTCTCCACGCCCAGTCCAAGACCGGGCTCCATCACGGCCTGCCAGTCCCAATGGTCGCAGCCCCGGACGGCGACCTTTGCCTATTGAACACAGCGTAGCGGAAAGCGATAAGCTAGCTTCAACCCAAAATACGGCCAAAGCATCCCGCATGAAGCGTATACAGCGATCGAGCTCCGCAGGACCGGAGCGTGGACAACTATCGCCACGCAACCCTCGCACCTACTCGTATAACAGTTATCTATCCGACTTGTCCGAGGAAGCAAAGATCATCACTGAAGCTCTGGAGCTGCATGCTGATGATAGAGATCGCAAGCGAGAGGAAAATGTTCAACCCGGTGCTCCGCGGAAGTCTAGCGAGGACTCGCATCGTGCATCCCGTGATGCTATCGCTTTACCACCTCTGCAGAAGTCAAATATCATGATCGATCCGCTGCCAATTAGCAAGGAGAAAGAAAAGGTTCTAACTCGGACACGCCCAAGTTGGCTTCCGCCTAAGGACCAGAAGGAGGAGAAAAAACACCTGAAGCAGTATCAGCAAATGATGGCCCAGTCTCGAGAAACCGGTATGTGCCAAGACAAGATCCCTGGAGTAGTGTCGGCCTTCTAATTAGTACTTCAGAGAAACGCAAAGCTGCCAAGGAGGCGAATGCGCAGTGTGCGAAGGATAACACCCGAGCAACACTACAGAACATATGGGATGAATACGTGTATCCGAATTGGGACCTTGCTCTCCGCGAGCCCCGGATTCGCGAGTTATGGTGGCGGGGCATTCCGCCTCGTAATCGGGGCACCATATGGGGGCGAGCCATTGGCAACGAACTAGCATTAACCGAGGAAACATTTACCAAAGCGCTTCGCCGAGCAAAGGATCTTCAAAGTAAGAAGGATGGAGAAAGCGAGAACAACAAAAGACTACTAGACTGCTTCGAGGCAATCGAAACAGACGTGCCCAAGGCCTTCCCAGACCTGAATCTCTTCCAAGAAGGCGGTCCACTACGGGAAACCCTCATTGATGTTCTGCAAGCATACTGCATGTACCGCAGCGACGTAGGCTACATCCACGGCCTGCACACCATTGCCGCCCTCCTCGTTTTGCAATTCTCCACCCCCGCTTCCGCCTTCCTCGCCTTGGCCAACGCCCTCAACCGTCCTTTACCGGTCGCGTTCCTCACTTGGGACCGAGGTGCCATGGCCCGCTCCTACACACTCGCCTCAGACACCTTGCACTACAAGTTCCCCCGTCTCCACGCCCACCTGACCGAAACTCTCCAATTCTCCGAGGCAGAGATTTGGGAGCCGATCTTCCGCTCGCTGCTCACAAACGGGCTGGATCTCGAGCGCATCTCCCGCGTCTGGGACTGCTGGGTCTTCGAGGGCGACCGTATCATGATTCGCTCCGCTGTCGCCATTCTGGGCTGTCTCCAGGCCCAGCTGTTCTCCTTCCACCAGACTAACGACCAATCCCGTCTTGCTGTGCGCGACGTGCTGGGTTGGGGTCCACGGAGTCATGGAGCAAATACCCAGAAACCCAAAGAGCGCCACAGCGCCCCTGCTGCAGCTGGCTTTGGCGGTGGGCAGATCGAGAACCCCGGCATTGGTGATTATTGGGTGCTCACTGCTGCAGGCAACGAGGATGGGTTTATGAGGGCTGTCCGAGATGCTGGGAAGGTGCGCCAGCCAACTCAGCAATCTTAAATAGACATGCTGGATAGAACACGCGCTGTGTCTGGTTGCGCCTTCAGAATCCGTGTGCTCTGCCCTGTCGGCCCATCATCTTTGCCCCAACCTTTTCTTCTTTATTTTTCCCTGCCCCCACCCCAACAATGCTTCGTCAATCTTGATATCGACTTGCTATCACTATCCCAGAGAATGCATAGCATGACATCAGAGCCTGGCGAATGTGCCTGCTTGCCTTACTACCCATTCTCTACCCCGTATAAACAAATGTCACTCGCTGCACAGCCGTTTTGACTGTTCTCTATATCATGGACTGCATTAGAACCATTCGTTTCTGTCTTCTCATTATATTCTCTTCTTCCCCCCTCTCCCCCCAACCACCCAAAACCTACAGGAACCTCAGTATTCTTAGCTCATTGATTGGTCTTTTTTCGCTTGTTCCTGCTTTTTCCCACCACTTGATTGTCTTGTATTTTTTAGCCATTCTGATTTTCATGCCCTGATGCAATCGCTGTTTTTCATCGTTGGTACGTACGTGTTTAGTGGTATTGCAATCAATTCATGTCTTCTTTTCAATCTTTCCATTGTTTTCATGGCAAAATATACAACATATATGGATGCCCTCAAAGGCGGGCGTTATGCCAAAAAGACCACCCAGCCAAACCGCTGTATCGATAAATTTTGTGTTTAATAGTGACAATATGAATCCAAATCAATTACTCCGTACATATAAAGAACATCTAGGAAAGAAATATGTCAAATTTTTTTTTATTGGTAGTTGTGTTCATATTGACACTGGAATATTGCATGTAAGGACAAATAATCAAAACAGCCACCCCTAGAAATTCTACGAAGTGACCAACCTCCTAATTTCAATTTGCAGACATCTCGATTTTCTTTTCCGTTTCTTTTTTTTTTTTTTAATGGGCAGTCATTTCCAAGGTCTCATTACCACGAAAGCCAGGCCACAGGTCCCTTGGGGAACAGTCGGACCAAGACCTTACGCAGTTCATCCATACAGAGGACACCGAGTGCGAGACCAAGCGGGATGCACCAGAACTTGATTGGGACTGAGGCCGTGCTGAAGAGGTTCTGAAGGCCCGGGACTTCAGTGACGAAGATAGCAATGATGAAGGAAGTGAGAATGGCCAGAGGCAACCACGGGTTGCGACGAGCTGGACGGATCGGATCAGCTTGGAGGATAGACATGCGCTTGCTGCGGACAGACAAGACATTGCCCCATTGCATGATGACCAGGGTGACGAAGTAGACACACTGGCCTACGCTGACGAAGTGGTTCAGTTCGTCCTGGGTATATCCGTGGAAGCCTTCGGCATAGCCTTCAAACGCAAAGATGAGGTCGGAGAAGGGGATTCCGGCGTGTTGCCACATGTACAGGAAGAACATGGCGTGGGCACTGAAGGCTTCCATCACACCGACGAACAGGTACGACTGGCCGTAGATGCGGAGGTTGATGAGATGATCCTTGGTTGGACGGCGTGGGGGGAGGTTGAGGAGGTCGAATTCTTCTTTCTCCATGATGAGTGAAAGGGATAAGAACAGATCGGTGAACACACAGACGATGATCATGAGGAAGGTGCTGAGAGGTGAAGGACAGCCGAAGAAGACGTTCATGAGTACGGGCCAGATCTCAGACCAACTACCTGCTGGAAGTAGGTAGGCGATCACCTTCTGCAGGTTCTGGAAGACCAACCGACCAAGGCGAATGGCCTCAATGATAGAGTCAAATTTGTCCAGGAGTACCAGGTCGGCTGCTTCGATTGCAACATCGCTGCCTGAACCGACTGCAATACCGACATCTGCGGCACGCAGGGCTGGTGCATCGTTGACACCATCACCAGTCACAGCAACCACGGAACCGCGACCTTGGAGTTCGGTCACAATGCGCAGCTTTTGCTCAGGGGTGGTGCGAGCAAAAACAATCTCCTCATATCCGCAGACTGTTTCCCAGTCCTCTTGAGTCAACGCTGACAAGTTGGGTCCTTCAAGAAGCAGGCTGTGTCGTGACTTAGGAACTTTGACTTCCATTGATGGGTCGAGGCCATCCCTCAACTGGTCGATAGTGTCTGGCTCAGCTTGTCCGTCATAGATTCCAATCTCACGAGCAATGGCCGCCGCGGTCAATCCGAAGTCACCGGTAACCATAAAGAAACGGATACCCGCCTTGCGGCAAGCTGCGACAGTCGAGGCCGTCTCTGAACGTGGTGGATCAACAATGCCGAAGATACCGAGAACTGTGAGATCTTGTACACCATGGTCTATGATCTCATTGCTGAAATCATTAGATCCAGGGGCAGAGTGTGGAATGTAACGACGTTGGCAGATGACAATCACCCGCTCTGCGCGGCGTGACAGTTTAGCCTGGTAGTTTGAGAATTTTTCCCGCGCTGCGGCATCTAGTGGACGAACTGCATTATGCACAAAGGACCAATAAGTAGAGCAACAGCCCAACAACACATCTGGTGCTCCCTTGACGTAGAGAATGAACTCCTTCGAAGATTTGGGATTACGATGCAGGGTGAGCATCCACTTGTTCTTCGAGTTGAATGGAATCTGATGCACACGTTCATATCGGGCCAGGGCAGTCGGTGAGGTTACTCCAACGCTTTCACCAAATCTCAAAACTGCTGCATCTGTAGCATTGCCATTGACAGTACGTTCATTAACGGGCAGGTTCATCGTAGTCGGGTCGAACATGGAGTCATTGCACAGAATAGATGCTTGCAGCATATTTTGTAGGCCTTCGGGAAGCTCAATGCCTCCAAACTCGCTAGGAGCTAAATCCTCAAGGTTGTATTCCCAATCGACCATTCCAAGGGACTTGACAAACATGCGGTTTTGAGTGAGGGTGCCGGTCTTGTCGGAGCAGAGTACATTTACACAACCCAGAGTCTCAACGGTTGAAAGTCCCTTAGGCAAAATGTTAGTCTTCTTCATGGACTTGGCAATCACCATAAGCGTCAAGGCGACGGCGACGGGCATTCCCTCGGGGATGAAGGCAACAACACACCCCATGACATTGTTCAACATGGCTACAACACTCATGTAGGAAGGGTGATCCTTGTGCAGCCATCCTAGCCAGGTGAAAAGAATCAGTAGAGCCAAGAAGACCGTAAGAATGACAATGATTGTGACGAAGCGATTGATCTCTCGTTGGATCAAGGTTGGCTTTTGCTTAACGCCAGCTGTCATCGACGCAATACGACCCATCACGGAGCGAGAGCCGGTCAAAACCACCACACCAATAGCATTTCCATTAGTGACACCAGTTCCCATAAGGGCAATATTGCGAGTCTCTAAGAAGTTATTCTCTGTGCAATCAATGGCGCCTTCAATCTCGTCCGACTCGCCTGTCAGAATAGCACGGTCAAAACGAACATCACCCGAGCTTGATAAAAGACGCATGTCAGCTGGGACTTTATTTCCAATTCCAATGTGAACAATGTCACCAGCAACCAGGTCTGTGGCAGGGAGATGAATGAGCTTTCCATCCCGCAGCACCATGGCTTCTGCGGGGAGAAGATCTAAGATCGAGTTCATGACACGCTTCGTGGACCAATCTTGGAAAGCCGAGAAGCTCGCCTGCAAGGCAATGACGATCAGAATGAGGACAGCTAGTGAAAGGTTTTGAGCGGAGGGTGGATTGCTGAGAGGCTTCCAGCAAATGAAGAAGATGACGACTCCAACCCAAAGAACGGAGCAGAATCCACCAAAGATGTAGAAGAAGATTTTCTTGAAATAGTTCTCTCTATGGTGGGCAATGACATTCTTGCCGTCCCGCTGCAAACGTGTGGCCGCAGAGGACGAGCTTAGTCCAGTGCGCTGATCGACATTGAATTCTCGACACACACTGTCGGTGGATATGATGTGGAAGTTCAGGCGCTCGAAGTAGTCTTGATGGGGTTTCTTCTCCTTTGTTTCAGCAATACCCTCCTTGGGGGCGTTCTGAGATTCCGAAATCTGGATGGAGATGGTTCGGAACTCAATTGGCAGTTCGGGCATTCCCTGGATGCTGTTTCTGGTGATATGGATGGTATCGCGGCTTATCGAGGTCCGATTGATCTGAGACGGCTGGTAGATAGACCGGAACCCCTCTGCGGAGGTGGACTCCTCGAAGGTGATCTGCGTGGAACATCCAGTGCGTTCATCGTCTCTGATTGTATCACCTTCTAACTCGATGTCAATATCGGTATTGCTGTTAGCTGGACTCATGGGCGCCATTGGTTGAAACAGAGAGTGTGGGGGAAAGACGATGGAGGGAAGAGGAGGGAAGAGGAGGGGGTAAAGAAGAGAAAGATCGAGAAGGCAGACACTAGATTTGAACACTGCAAGAGTGATGATAGCCCTGGAGGGAAAGCAGAGACTAAATAAGGACACTGATGAAGAGTAGATGAAGAGTCAAAGGAAAAAAAATAGTGTGCGACCTTCGTTTTTTATAGGCACCAGAGTCTGCCTAGCTGGGCGGCTCCAATATGTCTAGACCAAAGCTGGTTAAGCTCAGGTATGTTTTAGGAAGGTTCTCCCAGACACCAGAGATGTTGTATCACGCAGCCCACGTGAGTCCACGAGGGACCTGCTGGTTCTGGAAAGTCGAATGAGGGAATAAATAGAAGATCACATCCATACGGATTACATCCATAGGGGTCCACAAGTACATTGTTAACTGCGGAGATTGACATATTAAAGGCAGGTACCACAAACAGATACCTTCTATGTCGACATGACACCGATGGTCATGAGATATTACATACATATACCGTAATATTACCACAGGGCTGGTCCCTTGGCCAATCATTAACCAGAAAATATAGATATGTAACAATACAGTACATAGCCCTAACTTTTCTCTCTGGTTCAGCTGCAACAAGTTCCTTGGATATGAAACAGAAGAGATTTCTTTGTAGAAAAAGATAAAAACAAATGCCGCAGATTTCCTAGAAAAGGCAAAGGAAAGTAAGAAAAAAAAAAAAGAAAAGTACACAGCCACAAAAGTGCGGTGTTAATCCCCGGCCATGAGGGACCATGACGGACCATGAGGGATTTTTCCTCTCCACAGATTTGACCATTGCAGACTCAATTCAGACCTCACATTACTCTCCGGAATTATACTATGGGCTTCCGCAATCAATTTTTTTTTTCAATTTCGATAAGAGTGGCTCCGAAGGATTCGGAAATTTTTAATCGCTCTTTAACTGAGCAGTTTGTCCTGTCCAATCGCAGAATATCCCAATTGACTCGGATTGAATCTGGTCTATGTATGTATGGTACTATGATACTATGATGTAGGAATTGGAGTTGAACATTCTTTCCCCCCGTGCTACCCTTATTGTTCCTCCTAGATCTGTAAGGGGGGAATTCACTCATTCTACTCTAATACTAGTCTATAAAAGGGCATTGGCGTGGTGCCTTGAAAATATGATGTTTTTTCTCTGTTCAATGTTTGGAAGTTCTTCTACGTGGTAACCACCTCAACAGCCACATACAGGAAGGTACCTGACACTCCAACAATTGCCATGCGTCCTCCGGTCCAGGCTGTCGATCATCACCACACCTTGATACGAGGGAAGCTCTCAGCTGAACACCACCTGTCACACCACCTGCCCAATGGTAGCGATATCAAAAGCAACAATCTACCCCTGTTGGAAGCGATCCCAACAGAGGAGCAACCCTTGTTAAGCCAGGGCTCAACGCCATCAATATCTACCCAATCACAATCAACATTCCCATCGCCAAACCTCCCCTTCATAGAAAAATACGGCCGTTATCGCCATATGGTACACTATGGCTCAAACAGCACGACCCGTTTACATGAAAGAAAAACAAACCCAGGAAGCGATAACCAACTTGTTGCGATCAAAGTCTACCGAAGATCTATCCTCAGAGGTCCCCCAAGTTCTCCCCACTCAACATCCCTGCATCCAAGCCACCCAAACATCCTCCCAATCCTAGACATCCTCCACAACGAACGCGCTGAGCTCTGTCTGGTAATGCCATATTGCGCCGGCGGCGACCTAAACACCCTCCTATCCCGCAAGGGCGCCCTCCCAACCCAAGAGGCGGACTGTATAATCACCCAGGTCCTTCGCGCACTTGCCTTCCTACACGATCACGGCACGGCGCACCGCGATGTCCGCCTCGAAACAGTCCTGCTCACTGCCAACGGAGCCGTAAAACTAGCCGGGTTTGGCGATGGACATGTCCGGCGGATATGGGAGGAGTCTGCTGAGGCCGGGGCAGGAGGAATACTTCCCCCGCGACCACAGCCACCTACACACAGCGCATGGTCCTTTGCGCTACCGTGGCCGCTGAATTCATTATTTCGTCAAAGTTCTGAGTCTTATTCTGGGAAGTCTGTTATTGCGAACTCACCCACTGCTTCGTTCGTGGGTATGAGACTCCCATATATTCCTCCGGAAGAATTTAAACTTCATTTTCAATCCCATTGTCATGATAAACATGGCAACCGTGATAATTGTGATTCTCGTCCTGCTGATGTATGGGCCACTGCTATTATTTACATGGCCCTCGTCACCGATCGAATTTTATGGCGCAGTGCGCGTCCCGATCACGAGGATGCGCGGTATCTAGAGTATCTTCATTCTCGCCGTGAGGAGGATGGATACCCGCCAATTGAGACTCTAAGGCAGGTATGTTATAGTATTTTCAAAGGCTCCAACACAGAAGAAAAGTCACTAATATCTAGTCTCTAGAGACGACGGAACGCCATATATGCAATGTTGCACCCCTGTTCTTGGAAGCGTATCACAACTACGAAGTTGTTACGATCAGAATGGATAGACGGTGTGGTAGTTTGCGAAGCGGGAGCGAAGGGATATTGAATAAGACTGCAATTTGATACCCCTTTACAGTACATAATTGGTGGTTTGAAAATGCATCCTTTGACATGTTCTTAGCTTTTCTTTCAAATACCCTTGAAAACAAAAAGACAAATTTGTTAAAAACACAACTCCTACCGTCCCAACTCTCAATCACGCAGACCCAGCAGCAAGAACATACCCCCCATCAACGACAATAGTCTGCCCATTCAAATATTGATTACAAACCGCAAAAAGCACAGTACTAGCCATATCCTCATCCCTCCCAGGCCTAGCAGCAGGAACCTTCTCCCGATACTTTTCAGCCGGAATATAACTCTTCTGCATATAGTCACTCTCCCCAGCAGTCATCTCGCTAGGAAAAACCCCCGGGGCAATATTATTAACCCTAACCCGCAGCTTCGACGAGCTAACCTCCTGCGCAAGCATTTTCGTCAAATGAATCGCCGCCGCCTTGGAAGCATTATACGCAAAGTGGTGCTGTGAGACCTTCACAATCCCCGAGATGGAAGTCGTATTCAGCACGGTGCTAGACCAGCCATGCTCCGCCGAGCCGCGCTGCAGTAGCGGCAGGAATGCCGTTGTCATGAAGAAAAGCTGCGAGACGTTCGTGCGGAACACAGAGTCCCATTCCTCGAATGTCGCATCTGGATCATCGAAGAGGGACTCGTGGAGCTCGGAGGCATCTTCTGGTTCGGTCTTTTGCGTTTGGCTCGATATTCCGGCGTTGTTCATTAGGATTGAGAGGTAGCCTTCGCGCGTGGAGATCTCCGAGACCAGCTTTCGGATCTCGTCTTTCTTCGTTACGTCGGCTGGGAGCGGAATTATTTTGCCGCTTATCTCGTTGTCGTAGAGTGTAGCTACGCGGTCGAGTTTCTTTTCTGTGCGTCCGGTTATGTATACTTTGGCGCCGTTCACGGCTAGTGCTTGCGCTGCCATTAAGCCGATTCCTGAGCCGCCGCCTGTGATGAGGGCCACTGGGTGTTGTTAGAATATGCTGGACAGGAATTATCATATATAGCTCACCTTTGTCCTTCACATTGAACAGGTTTTCTAGCTTGAAGCTCTGGTTACTTTCATTGACGGCCATTTTGGTCTTGTCTGAAACGGGAGATTTTCTGGTGGGATTTATTCCGAATTGACGAGAAGGTAGGAGAACAGGCAGCTTGGGTACTCGGATTGGTGAAATTGATGTTAGAGCTGTTTGGTTCTTGGTGAGAGTTGGTAGGGAGAATCGCGGCATGGCTGTATATATAGTCGAAGTCATGCAGGACAAATTCCCAACCCTTGTTCTAGCCATGTTTGCCTGTTGTGGTCATGAATCATTTGTAGGTCATCTAGTGCTCCAATCCGCTGTCTGTACACCTTCTAATTCCTGCTAAATCTTGAATGTCAGAGTAGACGAACGTAGTAAGAGGGGCTTGTATATATCAGAATGACGTCACTTCAATTGACTACTTGAACAGAGCAGAGAGAAGCAGATGAAAAGAAACTCTCACAGAAAAGAAAAATCCACTTTAATCTATCTTACGGTTTAATATAAAAGTGATTTTGTTCATATATAAATTTGGGAACTACTTAGGGTGGAAATATATTTGGTACCCAAGCTATCAGACAAGACCTAACATGACCTGCATCAAAAGTATCCTGTCATCTGCTATGTGATCTGATGCTACAAAGACCGGAATCCCCAGCTGCGTACTATCCAGAGATACGCTCACAGCTTGGCCTTTGGAGCTAACGCCTCGCTGACCGGTGCTACCTCAACCATCATTTTACCGGTGTTAGCACCCGCATAGAGGTCAATGAGACCCTGAGGCGCTGCCTCCAAGCCACCAGGCACGATATGCTCTTTGCGCTTGAGCTTACCCTCAGCCAACCAAGAGCCGAGCTCCTTGAGTGCAGCTGAGTATTGCTTCGCAAAATCGAAGACAATGAAACCCTTCAAGGTGATCCGTTGCGACTGTCATCAATTAGCCCGAAGTCCCCAAAAAGTCACTCCCAAACACAGGAGAACTCACAATCACACTCATAAAACTGGCTGGACCCTGCGGCTTAGCAGCATTATACTGACTGATAGCGCCACAGATAGCAAAGCGCGAGTTCTGAGCCGCCCTGGCCAAGCAAGCATCAAGGATATCACCGCCGGTGTTATCAAAGAAGACATCAATATACTCAGGCGTAGCGAGTTTAAGCTGCTTCCTCCAATCTGGATCCTTATAATTGACCGCAGAATCAAAGCCCAACTCCTTGATTAAGAAATCACACTTCTCCTTACTGCCCGCCAACCCCACAACGCGCTTAGCGCCCTTAATGCGCGCAATCTGGCCAGCCACCATACCCGTCGCGCCGGCAGCACCAGAAACAACAACCGTATCACCCTTCTTCACCTGCGCGATCTCGACCATGCCAAAGTAGGCTGTCAGCCCGGTCATGCCGAGGACAGACATTGCGTCCGTGGGCCGTCCGCCAGCCGGCACGGTAATTTTTTGCGCTTCTTTCGCGCTGACCACTGCATACTCCTGCCAGCCGGAGCCGGCGACAACCCAGTCACCCTTGCGGTACTTGGATGTCAGATCGCTGCCTACGGCGAGGACTTGGGCGATGCTCTGGCCGCGCATCACGGCGCCTTGCTCGACGGGGGCAATGTAGGAGCGTTTGGCGGTGAGCCATTGGCGCATGGCTGGGTCGAGGGAGAGATAGTGTACGCGTACGAGGAGCTTGTCTGTGGGGACATCTTTGGGGATGGGGAGAGTGTTGACGCGGAAGGTGCCACTGCTGAGAGAGGGGTCTATGGCCGGGGCCGGAGGGGTGGTGTAGATGATTTGTTTGTTGGACATTATGGAGGATGTTGGGAATTAGGAGTGAAGGGAGAAGCTGTGTTGTCAAGAAGGAAGAAAACACGGGAGATATAAAAATACCTAGGATCGGAGACACTCCATATTAGGAAAACTGCTCCTTGAGCCTCGGCTTTACCCCGGCTAGAAGTAGAAATGTTGAATAGTCAATTTCTTGGGGATGCATTATTTATTTTTATTTGGACATTAAAGAAGATATATGCATCCATCTCCAGCTCTATACCTTCAGGGCTAAATGAGAGGTTTTATCCATCTGTATGCTCTCATGGTGACGTCATCATCTAGGAAGTATAGATCGAACTACGATCTGCCACCTTTCTTCTAATCACACCAGACCAAGGACAATAAATCAAATATATATATAAGTATTGATATATATATATCCAATCATGTCACAGACTTACCAAAGCTACGAACACCCTGATCCAACTCAAACCTCCCGCGGCGCAGTGGGTGGCGGCTCTTCAACTGGCGCCCCAGGCCGTCCAACAGGCGTCTATGATACACGATCCGAGTACGACACCTCCAAGGGCTACAACCCAGCCACAGGAGCCAGTTATTCGAGATCATCGGGAGGTGGACCAACCCAGACCCACCAGCGACCGCTCTCACCGTCGCCGTCTCGCAGCGATGACCGGGTTGTAGGGGATGCACCGCTCCCGCATACAGCTAGTACGGCTCAGCGGGCAGAAATGGAGGATCGTTTGGCTTCTAGTTCTAAGGCTGCACAGGCTGGTGAGGGGTTTGGGGATAAAATCAGGGGCGTCGCGGCGTCGGTTCATGTAAGTTGAGACCTTGATTTGGAGGATAGAGGTTCTGATTGTGGTATAGGGTGTTGGAGAGTCATTGCGTGGGGCGTTGAATACGGCTGTTGATCGGGCTTTTGGGTCGAATGAAGGTGCTGAGCGCAATCAGGAGATTGCGGATAAAGGCGAGGAGGAGATTCGGACTGGTCGGTTTAGGGAATAGATAATTGTATACGCGTATATCGGGTAGATGGATGAGCATAACCTTACCCAGGTGGAATATGTGTCAGCTTGTTAAAAAGTCCAAAATGTCTTTGTTAAAGAGAAATATGTCTCTCGTACTCCGTAGTATATATTTCCTAAATGAATCTTCATTGTCACATGTCAAAAACAAGACTGGAAGTTAATGCGTACATCTATACTTATACTAGAAAGAATACAAGAACTGGGTTCATAGGTACAATATAGGTACATGTGTAAGCCAAGCATTTATTATTTGCATGAACCAGTTCTTAAAACGTTGAGTTCTTACAACATAATTAGTTCGCAAAAGTTCTTAGATCCAATGTTATTACTTTTGTCAACATCCGACCGTCCCGAGAAGGGCTGTGCTGGTGGAACCCACCTGCTTCCGGCCTTTTATGAAATAAAACATTGAACACTCTTCTTCAAATATACATACCTTTGTACAAAGAGACATCAGGGGCTTCCGACAATCTATTACTCCACGTTATTGCACCCCGCATTTGTGCATCATACGACAAATGCCAAGTGTGGAAATAGTTACACACTTGTACAACCTCATGCTTTGAACTGGTTTCAGAGCTTTTCTCTTTTCTCGGTATAGATTGCCATGGCGTCAATTCCTGCCGATCGACCATATTCCTCACATCTGGCCCCGGAAACCGCTACGACGGTCGCCTCAACCGATTCGAAGAACCAGACCGTGTACTCCTCGGAGACATCATCGAATCTGGTCGTCTCGGACTCTCCCTCCAACTATTCATCCTTCTCCAGCTCTGATAGTGATGACCAACTACCGCACTCGATCGAGGTCACCGATGAGGATGCCGCCGGCGAAGTGGTGGGGGTTAGCATTGGGCGCGAGCAGAGCCGCATGAAGGCCCGAGCAACCCCCGTGGAAGAGAAGAATCGTGTGCTGGAAACCCAGGGGTCATATTTTGCGACTATACCCGATAATATAGGCGAAGATGGTCTGTTTGCGTCGGAAATCACGGCCGAGCCGGAATCGGTGGAGCCCAAGGTCGAGAAAGCACCAGCACCGGCACCAGCACCGCGCGTACCAAAGTCCGGACATAAGCTTCGGGCATCATACCCCTCTCCGCAGTATACACAGCCCGAGCCAGGCCACCTTGTGCATGGCCCTCGCAGCGATCTGTTTGCCTCGACTCCTGAAAAGACCGGGTCGAAAGATGCAGCCGTGAGCCAGCGGTCTGGCTTTGTCGGGAATTTATTGAAGAACACATTGCCTCGCCGACCACGCGCCTGGTCCAATGAGTTGAAGAAATTCCTGCCCGACCTGGCCTCTTTGAGGAAACGGCCCTCTCTCTCGTTTGGTGCCCACAATGGCCAAAACCGAATCCGCAGCCAGACGGTAGCCCCCGCCGTCAAAAAAAACTTGGGAGTGCCGAAAAGAACTTCGTCGCTGGTCCTACGCTCGTCATCGTCACCTCTTGGACCAAGCAGCTCTAGCATTGAAGATGATGGAGAGGCCGCTCAGCAAATACCTGAGCTGCGCTCGCCAGATGAAACATCTGCCGCAAAACATTCCTTCATACGGAGGCCTAGTTCAGCGATGCCCGGTCGTCCGCCAAGTCTGCGGAGATCCTCTTCGGATCAATCGCTGTATCTGCGTGCATCGTCTACGGCATCATCTCTAGAGCAGCGACCTTTATACGAGAATGTGCATACTCAGGTCAACAGCCGGTTCAAGGCAATCAAGGATAGTCTCCAAGATTCGAGTAGCAGGCTGCTCAGCATGCCGAATCTCCATCTGCAGGACATCCGCACTGATTGGGGCTCTCGTCCGTTCCTTCCAGATCTCGGAAACTGTTCAAGTAACAGCCCCTGTGCCGATGGTACTTCCAAAGGGGAACAACCAGCGCGGGCTGCCACCCCACCACTAACTCCGCGGAACAACCCCAATCTAACGCATTCAATTTTGGAAGAAGCAATGGCAGAGCTTACGGGCGATATCGTGATTCTAGGAGGCTACAGAGGATCAATCCTGCGGTCTGCTAAGCCACCCCATCGCCAACTCTGGGTGCCGATGAAGGTTGGCCTGAATCTGCGGAAAGTAGACTTGGAGGTCGGTCTGAAGCCGGAGGACGAGGAACGCATGGAAGAGACCATCATTCCGTCTGGGGTTCTCTCCCACGTTGGCCCAGTGGACGTCTGTCGACGATTGATGAAGCGCTTGCGCAAAAGCGAAAATGCCCAGCGTGGCGACTTGCGCGTGCACGATTATGGATACGACTGGCGTCTAAGCCCCGAGCTACTCTCGCGCAAGCTCATCGCCTTCCTTGAGAGTCTGCCATGCAACCAAGAGCCTTCACCGGGTGAGCCCCGACGCGGCGCCACAGTCATCGCACACAGCCTGGGCGGTCTCATAACCCGACATGCCGTCAACGAGCGACCCGATCTCTTCGCCGGAGTCGTGTACGCAGGCGTACCCCAGCACTGCGTGAACATCCTCGGACCACTCCGCAGCGGGGACGACGTCCTCCTCAGCTCCCGCGTTCTAACTGCGCAAGTAAACTTCACCTTCCGCACGAGCTTCGCCCTCCTTCCTGAAGACGGCCACTGCTTCATCGACAAGCAAAGCAAAAAAGAATTCCGCATCGACTTCTTCGACCCCCAAACCTGGGAAGACCACCGCCTCTCCCCTTGCATGGGCCCAGCTCTCCCCGCACCACCAACAACCCTCGGCCTCAAAGACATCCCCATAATCGGCAAGCGCTTCTCCATGGGTCCGCGCGACGACTCCGACGAATTCCTCTCCCAAGACCTACTCAGCCACCCACAAGACGGGCACCACGCCGTCACCGGAACACAAAAAGACATCTACGCCCGGAACAACAACACATCCCACAATCCAGCTTCACACGCCGCATACGCAGCAGAGAAAGCCCAAAATCCGGCCGACAGCCTAGTCGGTCCAGGCACACAACCACGCAGCAGCGCCACAACCAACAAAATAGCCACGACAAGCACCATCCCGCGCGCTGCGGCGAGAGAGTATCTGCAGCGCACGCTGGCAGACACGAAGCGGTTCAAGGAGAATCTGGCGTTCCGGCCGACGCACCATTCTGAGAACAGATACCCGCCTGCGGCTGTGCTATACGGGAAGACGTTGCCGACTGTGTACGGGGCACGGGTTGTATCGCGTGAGAGTATCAAGCAAGTTGATGCGTATGATGATCTTGCGTTTGCGGCCGGGGATGGGGTTTGTCTTGCTTCGGCTGCTATGTTGCCGCCTGGATATAGGATTATTAAGGATGGGTTGGTGAAGAGTGATCGTGGGCATGTTGGGTTGCTTGGGGATCTTGAGGGGGTTGGGCAGTGTCTTTGGGCTATTCATCGGGGGAGGAAGGAAGGGGTTGGATTGGGGGAGAAGGAATTGTGAGTGGATTTGTCTTGGGGATTTTTGGTTTTTTTGATGATCTTTTGATGATACCATTGCCATACGTTTTGATGATTTTGTTGCGGTTATGTGGTTTTGGGCAAGGTTTTGGGTATGGCATATTTGGATATTTGGATCTGACTGTATCATACTGACATCAAGTCTGGTATATTCTCGTTTCTATAGCAGGGGAGGATGAGGCTATTTATATAGAAATAGAATGTTAGACAAGAAAGTTACAGCAAAACTCAATATTCGAACATATCTCCTTGCACACACGCTATGTAATCCTATCCCATTCTATGTATGTGCTTTTTGCCCTCTCAGTGCTAATACTCATTGGAGATAGAGAGACAGGCTCTATCAAGACCAAACAGAAAAAATGGCACCCGTATACCGGAAAAATCCGAAATATCCATCACAATATATAAAGTAAAAAAAAGATCATGAAGAAGGATGCTATAAAAACCCCGCAAAAAGAAAACAAAGTATAAAGTATCATCATCAAAAAATATTTAATCCGTGCGCGAGTTGGCAATGTTCATAACCAAGATATCACTCGCGCCGACCTTGATCAGCTCATCCATTACCGTAGCAATGCGCTTCTTCTCCACCATCGAGCTGACAGCAACCCATCCCTCCTCCTCGAGCGCGGTGATAGTAGGCGCGCGCTTTCCGGGGGTAATCTTGGAAGCGACAGATAGCTGATCACGCGAGATGTTGTATTGGCAGAGGACGAACTTCTGGGCGGTGATAACACCACGAAGACGGGAAGTGAGGAGGGCGAGCATGTCGTTTTTGGACTGGCGGGACTTGACCAGCACGGCGGTGCTGGAGACAACGGTGTCAATTGCCTTCAGGCCAGCGGCCTTCATAGTCTCACCGGACTCTGAACAGATGGGAGTATTAGCATTGAGCAGTATTTTAGTTTAGCTGGCGCTTATTAGAACATACCAACAAGATCAACGATACCATCCGCAACGCCGAGAGCGCAAGCGGCCTCAACACTACCGCCGACATACTTGATCTTCGTGGAGAGCTTCTGGCCAGGCTCGGCACCCTCAAGTTTGCGGAAGAAAGCCTCGGTGAGGGCAGTGAAGCTGGTCACGACGTTGCGGCCAACGAGGTCCTTGGCCTCCTTGAGCTCACCCTTCTCCGGGACCTGCACCTGCAGCTTGCAGGCGCCGAAGCCTAGGTCGAGGATCTCCTCGACGCCGGAGACCTCGCCGGCGGGGAGGGTGGCATCGTGCTCGGCGACTTGGTCGCGGCCAGTGATGCCCAGATCGACGCGTCCTTCGCCGACGAAGGTTGGGATGTCAGCGGCGGGCAGGAAGATCAGCGCGATGGGCAGGTTCTTGACCAGGGCGATGTCGAGACGGGTTTCGCGGCGGAACTGGACGTCACAGCCGGCGAGGAGGTCGAGGGTTGCTTGTTGCAGACGTCCTTCTATATAGTGGAGTTTGCGTCGTCAGTTTTGGGTTCTTTATGGTCTCTTTCTTGGTTCTTGTTCGTGTGGGTATCACTGCTCGCAGAGGTCTATGAGTCACGATTTGGGAGGGCACTTGCTTTTGGGCACGGCGAAGAGGAGACGGCCTTCCAGGCTGTTTAGAATTATTATGTTAGTAGGGAGCTCAATGCAGGTTTGTAAAGAGGCTGACTCACTGGTTGACGAGATCCATGGCGATAGAGCGGTGCGGCGCGGGGCTTTCACAAGTTTTTGGTGAGGGTAGGAATAAGCTGATCCGGGATCAATTGATAAAGAGGTGAAGTCAATTGCAATTCGAAGACCGTGAATATCTCCCAGAGACAGGATAGAGTAATTGATATAATCCGGAGGAGTCAGAGAGAGAGAGACCGGAGCTTCTTGCGGCAGAAATTGGAGGGGCAGATTACTCCGGTGACCTAATGACGGGACCGGGGGAGTATGTACCGTGTTCACTGGACAGTTTGAGCCCACGTGATAGGATTCTGTGGTATATGGCTATCTGAATTATCTACAGAATATACTTGATAGAACCTTCAACAGGATTTTAATTGATTTGATAGGATTATTGGCCGTGGAAGCCGAAGTTGTCTAATAGTGGTGCTGAACGATATCGGAGTTGCAAGAAAATATGTTCTGCCTGAAGCTGCCTGAATCTGCCTGACTCACCAGGTGTCAATTCCTTTCGCTGACTCATCTTCTGCCTGACGGCTCAGGTGTCCAGCCCTGAGCCCTCGCGTAATTTGCACGAACCCACACAGGCCCAAATTCCACTTCAACACTCTCTTACCTTCAGTCCAACCAACTCCAACCCTCGAGCTCAACGCCCTCTCCAGACCTCCAAGATGGATTCCAGCAAGCAGCCCGTTAAGCTCGTCAAGGTGACCCGTGTCCTCGGCCGCACCGGTATGTGCTTTCCCAGCTTTTTGAAGCTCCAAAACCCACAATTCGATATTCGATATTCGCGGGGTGCATCCATTGCGCCCCGGATCGCCCGAAACAGACCGATGAAAACCAGACACTTGGAGGAATAGCAATGGCTAATTTGTGGTCTATTCATTTAGGATCCCGTGGTGGTGTTACCCAGGTCCGCGTCGAGTTCATGGACGACACCTCGCGCTCCATCATCCGTAACGTCAAGGGCCCAGGTATGCGATATTGATTTCTTTAAATCCGATCATCTTTTGGGATCACACAAGAGGAGGGAAAACACATGGGTTTATCTATTCGTTTTGCAATGAAAAGAGCCCCATGCTGGAATGTGGAATTTTTCGAGGATCGACCCAAAAGACGAAAAACTTTACCCGAACCACATCGCTAACATCTATTCCCTCCGCACCAGTCCGCGTTGACGACATCCTCTGCCTGCTCGAGTCCGAGCGCGAGGCCCGCCGTCTCCGTTAAAATCAAAAACGAAATTTCGCTCGCGTCGTCTATTTTGTCTCTCTTCTTCTCTCGCATATCCCTTACGACCGGTTTTTCATGATTACTCTTCGGCCAAAATCGAGTCCCCCGTTTTTCTTTCTTGCCGTACCTTCAACCTCCTATCTTCCTCAGCCCTAAACCGCCGCGCTGCCCCAATCATTCCCGCCTGCCGACTCTCCAGGGGCCGTTTCTACGATTTCCGACGTTTCGACTGGAGGTGATGGTTTGGGTGGATTGACTTTTTGGTTTTCATAACGCCGAAAGTCCCGGAAGGTCGATTATGGAGAAACGATCGTGAGAGAGAGGAGCAGAGAGCGCAAAAAAGATAATAGAAAGCCTTTTTTTTATTGATACGAGAAAACGAAATCAGGTTCTTGCGCTAGGGCTGGTTTGTGGACATGTGGCACGGTCTGGTCTGGTTTTGATCTTGGTGTTTTACTACATACACACGCGTCCATCTAGGCGTGCTTGCATGGGCTCAATGCGACAAACGAGGTTGTGATGTTGTTTCCTCTCTTTTCCTCCTACCAGCTTCTCCCCATTACTGGTACTTAGAAAGGACAAACGCCGATTCGAACCAGGCCCCGATCGACAAAAAGAACAATGGAATCCCTAAAAAAAGTTTGAAAACTTCCAGTTCAGCCTTGTCGAGGTCGAGGTTTTGAAAGCGTCCGTAGAACATCTGGCCAGTGTAGTCTATGCGGGTTTCTAGAGATATTCCGGGGGTTGACTGCTGTCTGGGGTTCCCAACGACATGCCTCCCAAGTACATGGATGTAAACGGCAATTGTACCATGTCCCTGGTTATCAATTGGGCAGTCATCCGGACGCTTGATGCGCCTTTTCGTCTTTCTAGCTATAAAACTGGAAGGGCAAGAGATATCCAAAGACATCGTACAGTTTCTCTTAAAAGACAATGTTAAGCATAGAGGCCGTATAAGCGGCTGACTATTCCTGTCGATATTGATTCAACATCATTGCTCAGGATGACATTCAAGGGCCAAATTCTAATTAATTATGTAGGTCCTCCACATCTAGTGTCAACACCTCGTTCCTTTAGTCTTGTCTTACGGGACTACAGATTCTCCCTCGTGATCGAGTCATTCCAACCTTGGAAGGTTACATTAGAGGTAGCTACCTATCAGCCTAGATCTATTGGAGTCCATGCGGAGACACTAATCTACATTGACACAGCATACAACTAGGGGTTTGACCATGATATAATGTAGAATCAAAAATTGGAAGTTAGGTATATGTAAATGTACAGCCGAAAAAGCGCAATGCCCCGCATAAAATGTGATATTACAGTTGCTCCGCACTGGCCACGAGCCTATTAAGAAGACCATCAGCACCAGCGGACTCTCCATCGAGACCACTCTTCTCATCAAGGACCCGACCAACCGCCCCAACAAGCCCAGCCAGCCGCTTCCGCCGGAGAGACTCCTCCAGCTCAGCACTCTTCTGACGGGCGACGTCAATAATAGTGGAGGGTAAGTTCGCCAGCCGCGCAACATTCAACCCGTAACTGCGGTGCGCGACTCCCTCAGTAACCTCATAGAGGAACGTAATCTCCTTATCCGCTTCCTTGTCCTTACCACCCGTCTCTGTGAACCGCATGTGGACATTGCGGAGAGCTTGATCGGGGAAGGAATGCACCATACGCGAGAGATTCTGGTAATGTGTAATGAAAAGAGTGAGGGGTTGGATCGACCGAACCATATGATCAAGAACAGCCTGCGCGATAGCGACACCATCGTGCGTCGATGTACCGCGGCCCAGCTCGTCGAGGATGACTAAGGATCGAGGCGTTGCTTGCTTGAGGATATCTGCTGTCTCGGAGAGTTCGACCATGAAGGTTGATTCGCCGGCGAGCATGTTATCGAAGGCGCCCATGCGCGTGAACACCGCATCCAGGAGACCGAGTCGGGCGGAAGCTGCTGGGACGTAGGATCCAATTTGGCCCATGATTGCGATCAGTGCTACCTGTCGCACGTAGCTGGATTTGCCGCCCATGTTCGGGCCGGTGATGAGGAGGGCGCGCGTCCCGTCGTGCTGGAGATTTGTGTCGTTGGGTACGTATGTGTCTGTGAGAAGTTGCTCGACCATTGGGTGTCGGCCTTGCTCGATGTGGAGGCCTGCTTTGTCTGTGTATTCGGGCTTGACATAGCCCGGTTGCTGGGCTATGTCGGCGAGAGATAATAGGCAGTCGAGTGTTGCGAGGGATTGGATGCAATCTCGGAAGGACTGGTACTGCGCTGCGATATCAGCTAGGAAGGTTTTGTATGCTTGGTCGCAGGCTGCTGCTAGAGCTTCCTTGTACTGATCACGCTCGCGGATGAGCCGGATGACTTCTGGTGTGTGGAAGCGGGATACTCTTTTTGTGCCGCTGATTTTGACCCACGACGCTGGCACGCGCTTGAGTGCCGGGGAGTTGTTTTCGATCTCGATCAAGTACTCAATTCCGGAGACTGTCGAGTACTCAACTTTACCTCTCCCAATTGTTGACGCCGCCTCTTTGCGGTGTTCCGAGAACCCATGTTCGGTGCTTCCAATTTGGAGCTTGAGTTCACCGATCTCCTCTGTCTCCTCCGCTTCGCGAAAGAAGGTATATTTGTCATTTGTCCGTGCAGCGTGCATATTGATCTTATCCAAAAACTTGACAACCGACGCTCGGATCATGGGCAGAGAGGCGATGGCTTCGCTCACTAGCGACGATTGAAAGCCTGTCTGGGCAGATGATTTGATATCTGCGAATTCCATTGCAATCATCTGCATAGCCTGCAGAACAGTGAGAAGTTCGGGCCGCTCGCACTTGGTTCAATATTAGTACAGGCATGGTCATTAACGCAGAAGTATCACCTACCTTTCCGTAGTAAATGCGGATCAAACTCTTCTCGAGATCACTCTTGACTTTGCGTAGTAACCCTCGCACTCTCTCCACCGGAACCGCTCGCGCAGAATCAATAAGCTCTTCCACGGCATTCGTCCGCTCCTCCAGACGCACTTTGTCCAACAAAGGTCTGCCAACCCATTGCCGTAACATGCGTTGTCCGAATCGCGTTTGCGTCCGATCCAAGGTCCAAAATAAACTACCCTTTGTGGAGAGATCCGTCTGATTTTGGTAGATTTCCAGATTGACCAGGGTGTTTCCGTTCAGAAGCATATGCGAACGAGCCGAGAAGGGCTGGAAATATTTTGTGAGATCAAATACATGTTCCAGCCCATACTCGGTCATATGTTCGATCATAGCAGACAGACAGATAGTGACCTGTTCCGGGAGACCAAGGACGTTTTGAAGCAATTTCGCAGCTTGAGTATCCTCCTCGGCACTGGTGGACTTCATTTTTCCTGCATAAAATCCCGATACGTGGCTGTGTGCCTCAGCGGCCGAGGTCTTCCTCTTTTGAGCCCGTTCGAGACGCACTGCGTCTCCAAAAACATTCATCTTGCTTCCAGATAAATGCTGCACAAGCTTTTCGCTAGCTCGAGACATCTCTCCCACAATCAAGATCTCGCAAGGAGCGATATGCAATAGTCGTGTCTCGATCTCGCTCCGCATGAAGCCATCCTCAAAATCATCGTAGATAACATCACCTGTAGCAGGCTGGACAGCGACAATCCCGACATGAACTCGCTCGTCATTCCCGGGGCCCTTGGCATTGGTCTCCGTCATACAGAGCATGTACCCAGTGGCAGGAGAGGCGCCTCCCGCTGCCGGCGCAGGACCCTGCAGACCTTCAGCGTCATCGATATAAGTTCCTTTCGTGTAGAGGTTAGTTAATTTGCGGACGAATGGCGCGTTTCGATTATCACCCGCTGCCTTGAGCGCAGCCGTCTCGATCTGTCGCACCACCCCGACCTTATGGCCAGCTGTAACGAGTCGCTTCACATGTACATGTAATCGGTGCACGGGGATGCTAGCCGAAGCAAACCGGCCAATATGTGCCTCAGATGGGTCTGCGGTAGGTCTTGATATTAGTATGTATTCGGTATTATCACAGGGAGAAAATACATACGTTCGTCGAATCTGAATTTCCCAGGGATACACACGATACCTAGCTCCTTGGCGGCAATGCGCGCATCCTCTCCGAAGAACCGGAACTTGTAGCCCACTTCAATGACCAACACGGTATTCATATTTTGACGCTTGATCTCAATGACCTGCCTTTCCATGGGCGTGAGCTTGCTCGCGCCCTTCTTCGCGCCCTTGCCTTTAGTCGGGGGTGGTGGTGCAGGCTCGTCGTCTTCCTCAGCCTCTGCAGCTTCCGCCTCTGCGCTGGCTGCATCGCTCACTGCGATTCTCCCAATCCCAACCTGGCAGTCTGGCCCGCCGAGTTTCCGGACGAATTGTTGGTGCAGCTTCTCCTTCTCTTTCTTCCGCTGTTCCTGCTCTGGGTCTTCCTCCTCTGTGGGAACTGGGACAGCAGCAGGGGAGCTCTGAAACTTGAAGATATCGGTGCGTTGACTGCTGCTTGCCTGAGAGGTGTGCTCGAAGTGCACACTTGTCGCAACTCGGATTGGCTCCTCCGCGTCTGTACCGGTCTTGGCTCGCTTTGGTGCTGGTGCCACAATATCCTCGTCATCATCGTCGTCATCTGCCGGGGCAGTATCATCTTGCTTCAGTTCGATCTTGTCGGCTGGTGAAGCTTGTCTTTTCTTGGGCGCCTTGGCCGGGATAGGTGCGGAGTCTTTGGGAGTGGCCGAGGACGCGGTTTTCTGGGTGAAGAAACTGGAGATGCTTGCTTGCTTTCGTTTCAATGATGGAGAAGGTGCAGAGGATTGCGAAGAGTGAGGTGCCATCTTGACAAAGGATAATTCCAACTAGTCCCACCGCGGAGTGGCAGTGGCGTTGAATGAAGGGGTTCTGAGTTGTGGCGATGGGGAACGGAATTCAATAGAATTCAATGCAGGGGTATTTCATCTCAGCTTGATGTCGGACTAAGAATGCTTCAAATCAAGTTCCATGTGGGTTCTCCGCAATTTACTCGGAGCTCGACGCGTACAGAACGCGCTGGGCCGTTAATTGGTTGCTGACTCAGCGCCAATCTGGCCCACCCGGGGGGCGAGATCATCATGCTTGGTCTTACAGGTCATCAGAGATCGGACACGAAGGTGCTAGGACTAAACTCGTATCCTCAATTTGAAGCATCGACTTGAACCTCGACTGTTTATATGACAATCCCATTGTGAACCTTTATACCCCAAGGGGTCCGTGCCATCTCTAGGTCATCTCTACTTCGTAGCACTTCGCGGTGGGAATAGCTATTTCGTAGAACCACTTGAGTCCAGTTTATGTTGTATGAAAAAGAGTCTATGCCTAAAGTCTATGTATGAGGAATGGGGGTCAATATGATTGATATTTACATGAGTGATATTACCATACTAGACTACATAGTCTGGTTTGCCGACGAGCGTAAACTTCTTCTTATCATACTTAACCGGTCGGAATAGAAGGGACATGCGTAAGCTCATCGTCTTCTTGGGTTGCTTTCAGATGAAGTATCTTCTCGACTTGCCTAGTATCAAGGTCGCCGATGGCGAGGGGTGTAATATATCGATCAGGATGAGAAAGCTGGCTTGAATACAACCTGAGATCAGCAAAGTCCACAAACTGCCTGGGCAAGCAACAAACCATCAACGCGTGCTGAGTGCAAGAGACACAAAGCACAGTCATGAAGGGACCATGAAAGGACCATGAAGGAACCTTGAAAAGAAAGAGCCCTCAGAGAATTCTTCGGGCAACAGAGGGCTGTCTCTGTTAAGATAGGTTCCAAAAGTTGGGTTAGAAAGCACAGTGTCCAGCTCCCCAGAGGAAGGTGGAGACCCCAGGAAAGCACGGTCTGTGTCCACAGAGGTTGCAGGGGAACTGGTCCGGGCCACGACATGCTTCGTGCCATTAGACTAGAGCCGAGGCCCTAATCTAGTGTCAGACTAACCTGGACCGCGGCACTACCCGTTGCCGGGAGACTGAACGTGATGGGAACCACGGTGTGGAACCCAAGGGTGTTGAAGAAGGAAGAAAAAAGAGGAGGGAGAAACGGGGAGGGGAGAGGTATTTATACCCCAGTGGCTTAAGGAGGTATCCGTGGCCCAAAATGGTAAGGCACCTGACCAGGCATCCAGGCTACTAGGCAGTTTCAGGTAATAGTCGCTCTTTGTTTACGCTTCAATTACTTCAGATGTAAGTCAGATTGATGTTATTTTGATGTTATCTTGATCCCATCTTATTCTTTCTATTCATCTCTTTCTATTCATCTCTTTCTATTCATCTCTTTCTATTCATATGCATACTAGTATCCATGTCGTAGTATAGAGATACATTCCTACACAAGGCTGTATGTATCTTGCCAGGTGAGCAATACTCCTGTTCTTTTATCATTAATGAAGGACTATACCGTGAACATATAATAGAGCTAGATCTACCTAGATTCAGAGGGGAAAGAATATAGAAAACTGAACTATGAGATGAGAAGAAGTAAGGGCTGAGTAATTATCCATGAGACGGATAAATGCTAGCTATCCTGAAGACTGTACTCATGTAGTCTCAAGTTAGAAAGAATACGGCGTACTAATGCGAGGAATCGAAAAATTAATCACAGACGGATATATAATACATATGCAGGCAGTAGCGAGACGTATCTTGAAATAAAATAGTGAATGTATAGAGCATCTTTATCTCGCTATCGAAGTACTCTGATGAGGTTCTCGTAATTGGAAGGAAAGTAAATCCTTCATTTTCTTAGAGGATATATGGCCACGCTAGTCAGTTCTTGACTAAAAAATGTACCTCATAGACCTATATTTTGTCGAATCTCAAAGGGCCTATTAAGTTGAAGTCAGAACAGGGACTCAGTCTTCTCTAAGCAAGTTAGATTCTAGAGCTAATGCTTGACTGCCGATCATCAATAGTATAGCCAAACCTTCTGACCAACGAAAGTTCTGTAGGTGATATCATGATAGGAAGTATATGGTTGAAGGTGTTTGTCCGCTCGATTGTCAACGCCTTATGGTCATTCTGGGATTTGAGGGCAAGAAAATAGCGGATTGGTGCTCCCTGTAAAGGCGGGACCTGGCGAGTGTTGGTCATCGATCTAAGTGTATGAGGTGGTTTATGCTTGTATAGCATCGCGAGGGATCTTCTGTATTTGTTTGACCTAAAGAATGAAGCCAGTAAGTGCTCGTAAATGTGCTTGTACATAACAGGGGTTACACCACAATGCTAATTGACGGTAAATTGAATCCAACTATGCTGCAACTGCTTTTCTGTCGACGACTAATGGATTATTTCCTTTACTCAAGTTATTCCGGAATAAGGATAAGTTGTTCTTCTTACTGCCCTATGGCTCCCCTAATGACCAGGTGGTTACGAGTCAATGGTCATTCAGCGCACATTGAATTTGACCGCATTTAAATAGCAATGAGTGTCTTGGATCAATTAGACTATGAGATGGAGATCATAAACAGTCTCTAAAGACATAAGCGCTAATCATTCTTGTGCTTAGCAACGCCAGAGCTAAACCAAGTTGAAACTAGTGACACTTGGCAGGGTCCAGCTTTGTGACTACTAACTTTGAACTTGCCCTATGCCGTATATAGGAGGGTTCAAGATCATCTTCTACGGTTGTTACACACTATATAGTAGCGACTCGCATAGTTGGTTATATCATTGCAAAAGGAGGAAAGGAGACTGTGCATCAACCAGGGATTTCCCAAAATATGTACCTAAGGCTGTTTAGCTGTGTGGCCCCCATAGAACCGGGGGCCAGAGTGCATTGATCCCTCGAAGATGATCAATTACTCAAGTCCTCCATTCTGCGATCGCCGATCAACTGCAAAATTATTCCAATTATTCCCCTATTTATTATCCACTTCGTCACTCAGGTCTTACGGGAATAATTATTGGTCCTGAAAATGTCCACAGACGACGAATATCTCGAGGGTTACTCCCTATGCCGAAACGGCTCATGCGCGGTGGGTGAGATGGATTGCGGTCCGACCTGGGGCCCATTTCGAAGATGTTATCCAGGAAATACCAAATGCCTCGCCTAGAATCATTCGGCTAAGGATTTTAGAGGGCATTGTGCCAGCATCAGTGGAGCTGCCGGATTTGGATTACCAGGCAAAGCAAAAGTATCTTTGGATGATCATTCTACTGCGAACACTCGCCAGTACACCAGTTATTGTGGGAATATGCTTGCCGTCAATCATGGTATTTTTTTGGTTTGGTCAAGGTTACGGGCCGCATTCACCGGTATACTTGTATATTTATCATCTTCCTCATTTCATCGTGTTTTCCCTCCTTTTTATATATCATGTAGTCCTATAGGACCAGGACCTCTAAGAGAAAGATGGCGTCGATGGATACATAATGGCACAGGAAACATTCATAATGCACATTCTTCATATTGATACTGGCTAATCATGATATTGTACAGCATATCAAACAACCCAACAAGGATGAGAAATACAAATGGACACCCCCATGGATAATCACAATTGATGAAAGATAGCAATCGGCCTGGGTGTGAACAAGATACGGTCGTCGGGTGAGGGCAAATCATGGTAAAACTACCACTGTCACTGTCTGGGTTTTCGGTTCTGGTTATCCATAACATCTTCGGTCATTTCGGGAGACATCGCATAGAATCACTGTGTCACAGGGATGATCAACTGGGTGGTGAGATTTAGTTCGCATCGGTACTCAAGTAGTATGTAGGAAACATGCGCTCGTCTTCTGGGATGGTTTCTTCAGATGGAACAGTCTGGTCCATTGAAAGCCAGCCATGATGAGCCGCAGCGCTTTCATGCTCCTCTTCGTACTGGCTGTCATAGAAAGGAAGCTTTGAGGGGGCTTGCAGAGGGTTGAATCGATACCCAACCTTGTCAAAGTTGTCGTATGGATCACCAAGATCAGAAAAGTATGGAGGGCCGTATCCAAAGTTGTCGGGTTCAGTGCGCTTGGCGACTGGAGAGTGCCAATCGTGAGGGCCAAGTCGGCCCTGGGGGTTCAGAATAGGCTCAATGTTTTCCTTGTCAATGGATTTGTGCCCAATTCTCGAGGTATGAATACCGGTGTTAGTCTTCGCGTTCAAAACAAGGCGAGTGGGGGTCAATGTGTCAAACTGTGGTCGCAATCCTGGTTCCTGATAGGCTGTTGTGATATCTTCTTCCTTTCCCTCATCAACAAAAATGTCGAAGCCACCCCTCGGGCGCTTGCCAAAGGTATTGACGGTAAAACCAAACTCTTCATCGTCGGTCACATAAGAGTGAGTACGATCTGCTGCGCGGCGCGAGCGGCGGGGTGGATTTTGCTCTTCTTTGACTGATTCTTTTTCAATATTCTTGCGGTCTTTGTCGGTTTTCTGTCGCTTTCTATCCACAGCACGGGGCAAGTTGGGGTCGGCTTTAGTCAAACGAGTACTCCTGGTACGAAGGAGGCCACGCCTGGGAATTGGAGTCTCTCCTTTCAGTGGGCTGTACTCCTCCACATTACCAGTGATCACACGCTCCTTCAACATAGTTCCGTGTGGGGAAAAGACTAGTTCGGTTGGCTCCACGAGCGAAGAAGTAAGTTCCATCATCTTCAACACAGCACCATCCTTCTTCTGGTTGCGCCGGCGACGCATCTGCGCTGTGGCGGAATCGAAGATATCCATGCCTGGCCACAGAACTCCCTTGAGTCTTGCAATTTCTTCAGCCCGAGTCTTGTCAGTCTCAGCGTCACCCGACGATGCCCGAGTCTGATCGCCAGAGTCGATAAAAGGGTCAGGGCTATCTCTGCCAGAAGTCCAGGTTCTCTCCAAGGGGGCCGGTTTACGTCGGCGCTGTATCGGTGTCATTGGCAAAGCCAATGATCGGTTTTCATCGCTAGGTCCAGAAGCATCCATCGACTGCAAAATGTTTGACTTTGTACCATTCGAGGATCGCATCGAGCGGAGGACCGGACCCGTTCGAGCTTTCGCATTGCTGTTCGCCATAGGCAATCGGCTTGGCGTAGTTGGTGTCAGGGTTGTCTCCGCATGTTGCTGATTGTCATTATGAGAATCGACCAGGCGAGGATCGAGGCAATCAGGGACTGGGGTGGTTGGGATTGCGCGAGTGCTGGAGCTCTCAAGCTTGACATTGGAGCCCTCAGGCTTGACATTGGAGTCCTCAGGCTTGACATTGGATGCTCGGCTCCTTGTACGTTTGGTGGTCTGGGAAGACGATGCTTCGTCCGACTTTCTCTTCTTCCGAATTTCTTTACTGGCCATGCGAGCAGCCAGCTGCTTCGCAAAGCCATTGGTGTCAAACCACTCGTCATATCGTTTGAGGAGCTCGATTGCGTTGGGATCGTCGCTTCGGAGCTTGAGCTTGAAGTGGCTGGCTAGATGAGCCTTAGAGGCAGCATGGGTCAACAGATGGGAAACATCACTGAACTGGGGTTGCCCAGGGCAGATGCTGCACATGAGGATGTTGTCATCCATGATCCAAGCCCTGAAGGAAGCAACAAACTAATAGAATGAGATGCAAATGGAAAGGGCAAAACGACCAAACTGTCAAAGCCAAGAACGTGGGTGTGAAGGAGGCGAAGGAGCGATGGGGGAAGAAGATTAGGCGTTATAAACACGTCAACAAGGCGGACGGTTGTGACTGTCTTCCTTATCAATGCGCTATTGATATCCGAGGAAAGGGCGTCTCTCTGGGTCACGGGTAAGTCACGGGTAAGTCACGGGATGTTATTCAGTCCAAGCAACCTTCATTCATCTCTTCATTATCTTTAGATACACAATGGGTATACAATGTGTATGTATCACGATGTCATAACAGCTCTTTGGCCATTGGGGGGTTGGGATATGAAGCGGAATAAGTCATTATTCTTCTCCCGCATTGTATCCCATAGTCCATAGAGAACAGAACACTAGGTTATAGATTTCATGAGGGTTCATTATGGATGAATTGACCCTTGGTGCATCAATCAACTGATCAATTACCCCGCAAGGCATTTGGCAGTGATCGACTTAGGCATGCAACTTTCCCATTCAAGTTAGCAATCATTCAATAAAATGTGAGATGCATCATAGCTCACTAAATAGCATCTATTTCTTCAAGGCCATTGAACTTCAATAAACTTAGCCCTGCAAGGCTGAAGTGTGTGTGGTACACATCAACCATATTACCCGGTCGATCAGCAAAGCCCCCAGCATCGGGGTCCTAAATAAGGGTTAACCACAAATTCAACCACGCAATAGGCAATTAACTGACCTGGCATTGTAGAACAAATGCGGCGAGCTTTTCGCCATCAATCCAGTGCAGACGGTCAATCATGGCAAGGCTTGATCCAACCCACCAGCTGTAGCACGCATCTGCAAGTTTTTCTGGTCGACCATTGAAACCACCGCTTTCGATCTGGCGCTCACTAAGCCAAGCTCCGAGGCGATCCTTATTCACCAAGTCCAAGCGACCAGCGATAGCCAACGCGCCAATGCAAGTGAACACCTGGCCAGCGTGGGACTCGGCACCGGGGCGAATACCATAAGCTCCATCCAAGTTCTCACAACTTTGAATGTGAGCAACGGCTTTGGGTACATCGACCAGATCCATCAGACGCAGCAGCGACAATGCATTGAAGGCGCCATATAAGAACCGGGTATCTGTTTCTCCCCACTGGTCTCCCATGAAGGAACCGTCTGCATTCTGTAAGTTTGCAATGACTGTAATGGTTTAGTAAACAATCATTGACATCAGTGAATAGTGAATATGAGACTTGCGTACAAGATCCAACTTTCTCCTTGCCACCTCGGCCCCGCTTCTCAAGCTCATCGACAGCATCAATGGTTACGAGGATCTGAACCGCAGAGACGGTGTACAACATATGGGCATCATGACCTGGGGCAGCACCGAAACCTCCATTGTCATCTTGGCATGAGAGAACGAAGTCGATGGTCTGATCTCGAGGTAACGCATCCGGATGACCTAGAATATGCAGGGCTGTGAGACCCCAATAGACACCATTTAGTCGTAGGTGCTCGGTCAGCCAATATTCCAGCTCATCTTTCCTCTATGTTGGTCAATCATCACCATTCACCCAACATTTTCTTTCAAGGAGCACGCACAGTGTCCAGGTTCTTGATATAAGTCACATGCTTTGAGGTGTGTAGTTCAGAGCCTGCGGGGCTACTCCCGGCTCTACCAGGGCCCGATACTAGGGCCATGTCTTGGAATGATGGGGGTGGCTGATCAGAAGACGAGCACTGATTGGATAGGGAATGTGCAAGTTAGTAGATCGAAGATCTGAGAGCATGTGAAACTATTGTTTTAACACAAGGCGGTGAAGCTGCATGCTAGGTCATTTATGCACTCTGCACTGAACGTCTATGCACAAAGGCTTTACTTTAATGGCTTGGAAGACCTCGGGAATACAGTTAGTCCGAGTTTGGGAGCATTGGTCCGTGCGTTCTCACGTGAGTAGAAGTAGCACGTGCTGGTTTCGGCTAATTATATCAATTTTATAATCCACCTAGGCAAGCGCTAAAAAAGGTTCTGTTACATTCTTCTATACTATTATACTCGATATTGATTGGTAGAACCCCAATAATACCCACTCAATATGTCCCGTGCACCACACCAAAAGCACTGTCATCCCCAAGGCGCTAGTTTGACATCCCCAGCCCATGTTTCAGATTGGATGGAACCTCAAGCGGAAGAATGTGAAATAGAAGGGCGGTATACCAACCTTTGAAGAGTTGTATCAAGCAAGAAGGTATGCCAGAAATACACATGTAGTACATAATAGGGGTTGTATGATAGAGGGTATTAATATAAAATACAATCTAAACCGTTATACAGTATCCATATTTATTCTCTCTACAAGGGCTAATCCTGAAATATTGTCAGCGTTGTAGCTCCGAGTCTTCCCATGTTATACACAGTGTTTTTTTTTGGCCAATGCACGCCGTATCACCATTGTACGGAGTAGGCAATGGAAACCTCTTTCTAAAATTGTCTCAAAACAGGAAATCTCCACAGTGAGGCAGTTAGCCATGGTGTGAGGTCTTTATCGGCACGCGGGAATTTGGGTTCCAAGGTTGAACCCAAGACAGACTAAATTAATTTATAAAAAGTGGACGCGGCACACGGACACGTTTGTGCATTTATTTAGCTCTTACCCCTGATATAGGGATGAGGTTCGGTTAACTATATAGATAAGTAATAGTTGCTTATTCCACACCCTTACGAAACTACTTACATCTGGACTACAATATCTATAGAGGTCCTATGTCCCAGGTGCGATAAACAATCCAAAGTACCATGGATCTTCCGGCAAGGGAAATCAGGTACATATTTATTGTATTGTCACTGGTTCTTCAATTAACCAATGACAGGCCACATCAACTGCAACGTAAGGCAACACATCCCGTGGCTCTGACCTATAAAAGTGGAGAGCTCCGATCATTCGTGTACTCTGTACAGCCCACTATAATCGTATCAAGTACCTTCGGACTCGACAAATAGAATCTAATCCCGTAAAGCTCCAGTGTCTGAGAGTCTTCTGGGTGACGTGAGCCAATGCCAATTGAGTAAGCCTAAATATTATCGGAAATTGATCATCATGAACGTTTATGACTTATGACCATGGGACATTTATGATGCTCGTCCACCGTCACACTCGGATCATCCACGGGTGTTCCATGGGTCTACAAAGTGACGTTTTGCCTTTCAGGGGGGAAAGAGGATCAGATAGGAAATTCCAAAAAAAAAAAAAATGTATTCGGCTCTGTGGTTTTTGGGTTTGTATTCAAAGAATGATAGAAGTATTTAGGTGCCTAAGTAGGAAAAAGATAATACAAATTAATACAAATATGTTTCAAGTTCTCCCAAAGACCCAAAAAAAGATTCAAAAAAAAAAAAACACACAATCTATATTCTCAAAGAATTATTATTATAAGTTTTTGATATGATCTAATAATTATGACTTCTATAATACTAGCATACTAGCGTGGCTTGTCTGATAGTCTCTACTCGGACTAGTGTACCGCTAAGTCTATTAGGAGAGACTTGCACTTTGGCGACTTTTTTTTTTGTTTACAGAGTCCTTCAACAATTCTTCAACTTTCATGAACTCTTGACTCGAACAACTCGTACATCATACATCATACCTACCATTTTCGAAATTGAATTCTATCTTTTGACCTTGATCCACCACGACTCCTATCTCGCCCCCTTCCGCCCTGCCGATCCCCGAACTTCGAAGCGCCTAAAAAGAGGGGGGGAAAGTGAACTTGCACTGAACAAGTACCGGTCTCACAAACCTGGAGACATCGGTGGAAACCATTGAAACCATAACATGAGGATTTGGTGAGTGATCAGCTGAATCAGGCAAACCCGTCCATTGTTGCTGCGATTTTGTTCCTAGCCTGGTCTGTCAACAAAGAGTCAAGTGTGGCTTCTTTTAACTCGGAATTTGCCTGCATATGTCACCTGCGGTCTCACCTTTTGTCTTTTTTTGGCCTCTTCTGCTTCTCCTTTCACATGTCTCTGATTTTGCGCTGACTCTATAACTGGCGCTTCAGATCCTGCGTCCTCGATACTTTGTTTAATCCATACTACTTTCGTCATTACACTTGACGTTTAGGTAGACAGCATTGCCTATCTCCCAGGACTAATCGGCTTTGAAAGCCGCTTCGCCCCTCCACCACCACCAACCACACGGTCAGACCTCGAGCATTGATCCCCGTACGAGTCTCTCAGCCGCATACGTGACTTGGGATTGAGCGCTGACTAAATACACGTCCAGCAGGCCAAAGATCAATTCATATCCATCTAAAGCTGTGACGGGGCATACAACCCACAGAACTTTGACTCCCGAATCTTCGCATATATCTTGGACTGGGTCCAATTGCCGCCCAACATGCCAAATCGAACTTCAACAGTGCCCAACCTCGATCTGAGCTTGTTCAAGGCGGAGTCGAAGAAAGAGAAGGTGTCATCACCTGTGACGCCAGGTGACCGCAGCTCAGGCGGACCGAACCCCTTAACACCACGTTCGCCCAAGTCTGCATCGAGCTCTCCATTCTTCAAAGGCGCAACAATTCGCTCCGTCACGCAAGACTCTGACAGCAAGGCAACGAGCCCTATTTTCCCACATTCTCCTGGGATAGGCCCCGCCGAGCCTACAACACCCGGTATCACAGCGATTCCTCAACATTTCCCTTCCTCCAAAGACTCAAGGCATACGCGCGATGCCTCGAAATCTTTCTTTGGCAACCTCAAAGCACCGAAATCACCACACAGGCTACAACGTTCAGATAGCTCAGAGAACTCCACCGAACATCCTAAGAGCAGAGGCAGCTCCAAAGAACGGAAGATATCATTAGCTTCGAAACAATACGAGTCAACGCCTGATCTTCTAGGGGCACTTTCCCGTGCGAATGCAACCGAAGTGACTAGTGGGTTTCCCTCACCACCTATATGGATCATATCTAACAGAATAATCTACAGATGGAGTCTCAGGCCACAATAATTTGCAGCAACCAAGCACCAAAAAAGTCGGTACAGATCTAGAGTCCGCAGCGCCGAAGAAAAACAAACAACGATTTGCAAACCTTTTGACCAGATCTCGCTCTATTCGAGTCGACGACTCTGGCCCCAGACCACCACGCCGACGCCCTTCTACTGGTCTGGCGAAACTTGAAGAGTTCAGTCAAAGCGCAACAACGACCGCAAACCCACCCCGTTGTGCGACTGCGACTGCGACTGTGCCTGCGCGGCCCGAACGCATCGTCCGGGGAGGTTTGCAACCTCCAGAGTGCCCAGCCGACTCATTGTCTTTGCGAAAAGAGCGTAGCCATGGTAATATGGTTGCATCGGGCTCCCTGAGTCAAGTTTCCGGCGCCTCGGCTGCCATTTTCAGTAATTTGAAGTCTTCATCGAGTGGCACTGCGGATCGGATTGGCAAGGCCGGGAAAGGATTCTTTAGCAAGATCACTCGCAGCGGCAGCACTAACGAGCGAGAGATGATCACCGATGACTCGTACACGTGTTCGGTGATCAACCTTCCGCTCATTGAACAGGCGAGAAAGACCCGCATTGCGAAGAGACTCGAAGACTGCCGAGACAAGACCGAATTCTGGATGCCTGCTTTGCCATACCGCTCAATTGATTATCTCAACTTTAAGGGTTGCGAGGAAGAGGGCCTTTACCGTGTTCCCGGTAGTGGCAGAGAGGTTAAGCATTGGCAACGACGATTTGACACAGAACTCGACATCGATCTCTTCAACATCCCTGACCTTTACGACATTAATACGGTTGGATCTCTCTTCAAAGCTTGGCTTCGTGAGCTTCCGGACGAGCTTTTCCCCAAGGCAACGCAAACGATGATTGCTATGAAGTGTGAAGGCGCCACGACCGCACCACAGCTACTCAAAGACGAGCTCTCCAAGTTACCGCCATACCATTACTACCTCCTCTTCGCCATCACATGCCACCTCAACCTCCTTCACTCATACGTGGACCAGAACAAAATGGACTACCGCAACTTGTGCATTTGCTTCCAGCCCTGTATGAAGATCGACGCATTCTGCTTCCAATTCTTGGTATGCGACTGGAAGAACTGCTGGCAGGGATGCTGGACCGAGAAGGAATACCTTGAGATTGAGAAAAAGATGGACGAGCGCGACCTGCAGGAGGCCGCCAAGGCAAAGGAACGGGCCTCTACCAGCCATGAACGCGCTATCTCAACTTCCAGCAGCAGCGCTGGGGAAGAACCTCGCCAGCCTTCTCGTCAGCCTTCTCGTGAGCCCCCTCGCCCGGCGACCTCACGTCCAGCAGCCACTCGCCCAGAAACTGCTCGCCCAGCGACCGCTCGTACCCGAAAAGCTCCGCCGAAGAATATCGAGACGGCACACAACCGGAGTATATCTCAGCTTCCCGAGCTTGGCCCACCGCTCTCTCCTATCAAAATCTAAATCCGAAGGACGTCTGTTCTGGTACAGAATTGTCTCATATGAAAACAGCTTCACGTCTTTATCCACCTTTTACGACCCGCTTTCAATTTGGCCGGCCCCGATATCCATTCTATCTGCGGGACCAGATAGGACTGGTCAAGTTGTTTCAGAATGGCATTCCCCTTCCTCCTCCTCCTCCTCCTCCTCCTCCTCCTCCTCCTCCTTCTTCTTCTCCTCCTCCTCCTCCTCCTCCTTCTCCTCCTCCTTCTCCTCCTCCACCTCCAATTTATTCTCTCCCCATACTTCTGATCTGATACTTCCATCTCCCGCTAGCCGTATGATTGGTCGTTATCTCCATTGTCATTCGGTCTCATATTGGGATCAGATGCCCCATCAATCCTCCTCTTCGATGTGTACATCTTTTACTCTCCTGGCATTTACTCTGAGATTCGCGAATGGCCGGCCGTTTCGTTAACTCGTGCCATTTTGCCCGACTCGCATTGTTCTTTCTCTATTTTCGCTGCCTCGTGTCTATTTGGAAGCGCGACAAATCTCATTCCATGCTTTGCTTGATATTGCGACATCTCCAGATTCCCCTCTGCGGTTTGACATTGATTTCCATCATCACTATTTGCTTCATGCTTGTTTGCTCCGTCTTACAATGGGGGTTTACATTTTCATTTTGCTCTCTTTTTTGTTTGAAGTATGTATCTGGTGTTTCCTTTCAAGGATTGTACAATAAAGAAAGTGGGAAAGGCACTTCTCAGTTCGAGCAAGATCATTTCTGGTACAATAATCCCCGTAGCCTCACATAGATAAATCAAGGCTATCGAGCTATCGAGTAAAGCCCATCGCAATATCAACAGATGCAATAAGAGTGCTTTTGGTGAATCAAGGTATGTCCACAATACAGACTCCCAACCCCAACGCCAGAGATGTAAAAAAGAATCAAGACAGGAAAAGACCAGAGGCCACAAGTAACATAAGCGTGGAAAAAAAGAAAAGAAAAGAGCGCGAAAGAACCGGATAAAGATCAGCTCAATCAACGACTGCCCCTCATTTCGCACGAGCAGGGTTCGACCTCTTCTCATTCGACCGCTGCTTACGCTCATTACGCTTAATACGTTCCTTGCGCTCAGTCCGCGACATACCCCGAATGTTGCTTCCCTCAGCACTAGCCTCAGCCTCCTTCTTCCACTTCTTCTCATCAACCTCAACAAGCCATTGGTTCTCGTCGTCCTTGTTCTTGCCCTTGTAACCCCAGCGTGGCACCCACTCGCCAGAAGCCTCGTCGTAGACGAGCTTCTTGCGGCGCTCCTTGTCCTGCCCAGCGGCACCGGGCTTCTGGCTGAACTTGCCGATACCCTTCTTGCGGGCGAACAGCTCCCATTTCGTGGGCGCCTTGGGGACGGGAAGCGGCTTGTGGCGCGGGAGATGGATGTTAGGCGCTGGCAGAGTGAGGAGAACGCCTTCGGAGACGGAGGTCTTAATCTCGCAGGTTGTCAGGAGCTGGTTGAGCAGGACCTGCACACCATCGCGGGCTGTCGCTTTCAGCGAATCGTTCAGAGTTTGGTCCGCGGGGAGCTCCAGGGGGTTGGGGTCGTTAACGAGCAGGTGGCCCAGGTCGAATGTGTAAGGAGAGGGCTTTGAGACGGTGATGGGCCTGAGTATGGGATATTAGTTTCTATGTTTTTCTTCGTTTTCTTTTTTCGTCTTTTTATCGTATATGCGGTTCGGGAAGACGAGTTTCTTACAGTCTCTCGGTCTTGGAACCAGCCGCAGGCGCGGAGTTAGCCATCTCAGTATCAGACATAGCGATACTAGTAGTATTGGTAGACTGTTGATGTTCAAAGGTTGGTATCAGCGCAAGAAAAAAAAAGTTGGTTATCAGATACAGCCGCTTTTGCCTTTTCTGCCATGACTAAGGCATCCCGACCGCCTTTCCTTCTCAGGGCGGGCGGATTTCGCATCAAATTATTGACCGAAGCCGAAGTGTTCACTGCTGTTGTTTTCTCAACTCAATTCCCACCCACCTCTCCATCTCAGCACCGGGTTGTCCCATCACTGGCCGCGCCGGTGTTCCTGACAACAATGGCCTCCTCCTGGTGCTGGAATTGCCTCTCGAGGCTTCGCCCGACACCGCGAGCACTCCTCCCGCCGTCCGCAACGCCCCGGATTTCGAGCGCCCCCTTCCACTCCACCGCCGTGCACTATGCCCAGCCGGCCAAGAAGAAGGGAAACAGCTTGACTGTTGTGAAGCACAGACAGTCAACCAGCTTGAGAAGGAAGAAGAAGAAGGTTGCTGATCGCGGCGGACGTCCCCCGGCCGTGGGTGAGCGCAAGGCTTTGCGGAAACGCATTGTCCTGAGCAATCCCAATGCTCTCGAGATTGAGGGCATGCTGGATCTTTCTACAGAGACTATGGTTGACTCCCGTCTCCGTGGTACCGTTCTGGGGTTGCCTGCGCCGATGATCGATCAATTGAGAGCAGTGCAAGCCTTCAAGCCCAAGCAGGGCTGGTCTATATTCCGCCGACCTGGAACGGTCCTACGACGTGATACCATTGAAATGGGTCGTTTGTTTGAGCAGATCTCTGGGGAGGGCGATGAAACCCAAAAGGGCAAGGTTGTCAAGAAAATTGTTACTGGTATGAAGGGGTCTGGCAAGACTGTGCACCTGCTGCAGGCTATGTCCATGGGCTTCTTAAAGAAGTGGGCTGTGGTTACTATTCCCGATGGTAAGTGGGACTATCTGCTGGTATATTTTGCAATTTTGCAGCTGCTGACCCGTCAATCTTGCAGCCCGAGAACTTGTGTCCGGCGACACCGCCTACGCCGCCATCGAAGGTAGCAACCCGCTGCAGTATGTCCAGCCTAGTGCAACCTCGGCTCTGTTGACTCGCACCGTCGAGGCCAACCGGGAGCTCCTTGCTAGCCTGAAGGTCTCCCAGAAGCACCCGGCTCTTAAGATGCTGAAGCCTTCCTCGACCCTCGAAGACCTCGCCAAGCTCGGCTTCAATGATCCTGCTGTCTCCTGGCAGGTCTTCCAGGCTCTCTGGACTGAGCTTACTGCTACCACCCCCGCTGCAGGATTGGAGAAGGACTTCAAGCCCCGCCCTCCTATGCTTGTTGCTGTGGATGGTCTAGCCCACTGGATGACCGAGAGTGCCTACCGCTCCGCTGAATACAAGCCGATTCACGCCCATGACCTCGCCTTCGTCCACCACTTCCTCTCATTGCTGAAGGAAGGCGATTCCCTGAAGAACGGCGGTCTCCTTCTTTACGCCACCTCATCCTCGAACAACCCCAACCCCACGGCCCTCAAATTTGCCCTGGACCGCCTGGCCGCCCGCCAGGCCGGTACCAGCGCCTCCTCGCCGGAATACCCGCAACTACCAGCTTACAGCGATGCCGATCCTCGCGTTCTGGACCTGTTCCAGTCCACAGAGAAGGCTGCCACCCCCCTCGAGTTGCAGACGCTGGGCGGCCTCACTCGCGACGAGGCTCGTGGTTTCATGGAGTACTTTGCTCGCAGCGGCTTGCTGCGTGAGATCATCAACGACCAGTGGGTGAGCGAGAAGTGGAGCTTGTCTGGCGGCGGTATCATCGGCGAGCTGGAGAAGTTCGGCCGTCGTGTTCGCGCCACTGCTTCCGTCTCGAAATAAGGATTATATCTTGCATTTCTTTCTATTGTCTTATCTCCGGCTTTTCAAACTTGTGTTTCACGTTTACAACTGTATATCGGATCCTGGGGTTTTCCTTGTGTGTTCTTTGCCCATGTATTTTACAAATCTCACTTGGTCCGCTTGTGTCTGTATGCATATAATGGATTTGTTTTTGGAAAAAGTCTTCGATTTGGTATCCTTCACGATTGTGCCATTGAGTCGGTCTCTACATTGCAACTGCACGACTAACGGAATACTAATCTGAACGGAACCATCCAAAGCCCAGCGTTGAATCCAATGCCCTCAGGCATCCAACTTCTTCGGCCTAGGCCCACGCACCAAATCAGGATAATCAAACTTAGCTGCGACATTCAAAAACGACGAATTCCCCGGGTGCGCCTCCTTAGCCACATCGTCCCCCCGGAACAAAAAGTTCATCGGGAACCCAACATCAAACTCATAAGCCCCATCAATCTCCCTCAAATCCTCGTCCGACAAATCAACCCCAAGCCCCTCAATATTCCCCAACAAATGCTCAACCGTCCGCCCACCCACAATCGGCACCACATACGGCGCCTTGCGCATCACGTAGGCCAACGCAACACTAGTCAACGCAGTCCCATGCCGTCCCGCAACAACCTCCAACACCTTCGACACCGCAATATCTCGCTCCGTCGCTGGAACCTGTCGTCACGGGTTCCCACTCTTCGCGATTTCTTCCCGCTGCGCGGTTGTTTTGAATGCGCCGCCGCCGAGCGAAGCCCAGGGTGTGAGACCCATGCCTTCGGACGCTGCCATTGGGATTATGTCGCGCTCGAAATCGCGTGTAGCTGCGTTCCATTTGCCTTGGTACACAGAGAAGGAGCGGAGACCGTGGTCGCGTGCGTCTGTGGTTTGGAAGTGAGTAGTGGTAATAGACAGCTGTAAATGTAAAAAAAAACTCACATTGGTTCGCCTTTGTCACGATCCACGCTGGTGTGTCACTAATACCTAAGTACAGAACCTTCCCGGACAAGACCAGCTGGTTGAGTGAGGTCATTACCTCCTCGATGGACGTGCTGAAATCCCACCAGTGGATGTAGAGCTATATATCCGGAAGGTATTTGTTAGCAAGTATATAACTATATCCCCAAGAAGTAAGCCGAAAGAAGCGGGCAGACACAGTCACATACCAGATCAATGTAATCCGTCCGCAATTTCTTTAGGCTCGCTTCAACAGACAGCTCCAAGCTCTTGGCGTTGTTTCCAACGAAGTTCGCCTGGATCTCGGACTTGTTGTGCGTGCGGTAAGACGAGGTGTACTTCGTCGCGAGGACGATTTGATCGCGTACGCCGCGGGCTTCCATCCACTCGCCGAGCCATTTTTCGGAGTCTTCGGCTTGGTAGTTATTTGCTCTTTTTATCATAGTTTTATTAGTGATTGGGTTCCTTGGGGAATATTCAAGGCTACGACAGAGGCCCATAGGAAGACGATTCTCAATACCATGTACGGTTTTAAATGAATTCGCGAAACTAGATGCTGAAGAGCAATGCGGAGCAAATATGCTACCTCGTCCAAGGCAAGTACGTACTGTAACACTGTAAGCGCACGCGAGATACGCTTACAACGTTTCAACTTGTTTCATTAAAAGCATGAAGCACATAATACGTCACATACATCAACACCGTAAGAAAGCTGCTCTAACGGAATCATCAAAACCTAATCGAGCATGACCAAAGACCAATTCATAACCTATTAACACCTTCCTGACCAAAGGGGAAAAAAGACCCACAATCTAAAGAGTGTGTCCCACTGGAGCGCCGAGATACCACTCTGCAAAGCCCTTGAAGACTATCGACGTGGTTGTCTGGTCAGATAACTCGTAGAGCGTAGAAGAGCGTAGAACAAGACTTTGACCGTCAAAATAGGACTCTAATAAACGTGCATTCTTGCCCAAAAATGAGACAATCAAAACCTGTAGAATACCTAGTGAGCAATCTATGAAAGCTAAACACTAAAGGGAGAGACTGAAGACTTACCGGTGCGACCTTATGATGAAGTAATCGGACCTTTCTTAACTGGCCCAACATCAGGCGGAGGATAATCAATAGCTCTCCACGGCATAAAGTTCTATCCTCCCCCTCCAACCCATGGTATATAACTGCTTTCATATGTGGGAATATATCTTTAGGGATATCCATAATCCTAAAAACGCCAAAATCGGGCTTGTCATACTTGTACAAAGGCTTGAAAGGGGTGTAATTGCAAACACTAGCGAATAGCGTTAGATAATATACTCTAAAATAACTAAGGGGATATCTTAGAAGAGCAAGGTATAATGCTTACCTCATCGTACGCCATAGATCGTTATCACCTCTCCACCCTGTCTGGGAAAAAGCATAGGAACTCCAATCGTTTTCTAAGTGATATGCTCGGGAAATTGGGTCTGTAAAAGCATCTTCGTTCTCTAGATAGTTGACTGTTCCACAGACTAGTTCATCGGTAGGTTGCGGAAGGTTCTGTCTCGGGGCGAAGAACTGGGGCTTAAGGTCTGAGGCTTTGTTGAGGGACATAGGCTGGCGCTTGATATTCAATTCATCAAGGAGGGATACGTCAAGTGTATGCACTTTAAGGGCATCGATGACGGCCTCGAGCTTAATCAGAGTTTTGCGCTGCTCCAGATGGTCACTTGATTCCTTAGGGGTTGGTTTGGAAGACATGGTTTGGTGGTGTTATAGCAATGGTAATGATGGCTGGGAGTTTTCAGAATTTGGACGAGCTTAACTGGGACGTTAGGGGGTTTCTATATTGAAGGATCTTAGGAGCTGTCTTATCAGGGAATAATAGGAGAGGAACGAGGAATGTTTAATAGGAGTGGATAGTACTTTTTGGGGTTAAGAAAAAGTGTGATGTTGGGGATGTGAGTGGGTCCGTTGCCGGGCGACACGCTATGATCGGACTAACCCTAAACAGATATTCCTCCATATTACCTACCGGGTCTTTTTTTGGGGTGGGATATTCTATTCTCCTCCTTAGTTTCATATATAAATGGTAGAAGAAGGTGAAGGCCGGGAAATCGGACTTTCCTGAAGTATAACCTTTTGACAAGCACGTAGGGATGTTTTGTAAGAAATAAAGAGACATAGTGATTTCCCTATCTTTCGAAAAGGTAATATAACCCCCCGTTGGGAACTAGTCATTCTAACAAATTAAACTTGAATAATAAAAGAAAATACTATCGATTTACGTGGGAAGTGTAACTGGTACGAACGAGCTAAAAGCCACACGGTATAAAAGATGCAATGGGAGCTAATCATTCTTAAATAGCCGCTGATCTCAATCTTTACACTAAACATGCCCCCCGCCTTCCAAGCCATAGGTTGCTTTTCGACTACTATCCATCCACCGTTAACCGCCAACTACCATCCATTAGCTCCAAGTATACACACGGCGTTCCCCGATAAGGATGTGCCTATATGGCTGCTTGCGTATACCGGGGCGTTCTGAAACAGAGTGGCCCTTCGCCAATCATTAGCCGCTTACTATCATCCTCCAGCTGTACCTCTGTTGGTCACCGACCCCTTGTTCTTCTTCTATTATTTACCGCCCATCCCATTCTAAAAATAATGTGATATGACCAATGTAAAAAGAAACCAACAAATCTTGAAAGGATAAAAGGGTATTGTTGATCGCATTTCTTAAAGACAAACCTTCCTAAAGATAAAACAACAGTACGCTTCCCTAAGAACGAAAACGCCCACAAATCCAAATCTTGTTCTATTAAGTCTACTACCACCATGTTAAATCAACATTCCACGCCCGAAGAAGCGCCTGAAACCCCCGGTGACTGGCATATCGAGGTGAAAAAACTCGACCTTACGCATACAACGATCCATAGTACTACTCTTGCATCTGCTTCTAAATTTAGTTTCAAGCAATTTCTACTCCTACGGGTGCTATGGAAGCAACATCCTCCCGTATCGATTCTTCCTATAGCGGATATGAAGGGCTTCGTGGCACAGGCTACCTAAAAGCTTTCCCAGTATAAGTCATGGACTACATACTGTGACAGTTTTCGGTCCCAAGCGCATTCACCCGAAGGAACATTCGCTATTGCTAGATATTATCAGCGTGAGGTTGCAAATACCGAAGATAAAGCCGACCTTCAAGCATTTGACACGCCTATCTCATCTCGAACCCGTGCGAGAGTGAACGAGGTTGGCCAGGGCATAGCTAGTCTTAGCTTAGAACCTCCTAAGACTCCTACTAGGAAAGGTCGTGCATCAGATCTTGATGATAGCCTTCTTTTGGATGATGACTCAAGCCCAAGTCCAAGCCTAAGCCCAAGCCCCATCCACTTGATTACTCCAATCACGCGGGAACTAGGAAAGATTCTATACCCTCCAACAAAGGACGAACAAATTGTGAATACTGCACTAATAGTATTTCTCAACGCGCTCACTATCCACTTTCCGTTATCTTCCAAATGGACATTACACCGGAAACCATTCGTCGCCGCTTTTAAAGACGCGCAATTCGAAGCAAGAACGGACGGATATCTTGATAGTCCAGGGGGAAAGCCTAGGGTTCTTATTAAGGTCAAACCCGTGCTAAGATCCTTAAATCTACTTGCTATTCAAATCCAGGAGAGTGCCCAAATGGTTGCTTGGATCAAAAGCGATACCTAGTTAGCCCAGAAAACTAACACGACGTATGCCTTTATCATTTCCTACTCTATTACTAGTCATATAGCTAACACTACCATAGGCGTTTTCACATTTCGCAAGACCGGCATTACGTGTATGTGACAGTTGCGAAGTATGATCACAAGTATCTTGAATACCTGGTCGATGGGAATTCTTCCCAAGATTATCCGTCTTTCTTGACTATAGACCAATATGGTCCGTGGGATACTACAGACGAGGGTCATATACGTCGACTAGGCCCGATTTTGTTAGCAATTACCCTACGTGCTGAACAGGAGAGCGAACAAGAGAAGAAGAAGGAAGGGAGGGTATGAGCCGCATGGGTATATATCACAGATAATATAGTGTTCTAGGGTGTTCCTTGATTTTAGTCACCTTTTTGCAGTGTGCTTTGATTCGATTTGATTGGTTCTATACATACGTATCGATGAAATTGCCTCCGTTCTCATAGTATGTATCTAGGATCTGAAAAGAGGTCTCTTTGTTGCATTCGCCGAGACGTTCTTTCCTGTCTTGATGTTAATTGCTATTGATACTAGGGATATATAAGTAGGTAGCCCACGTACCAGCCTTCACCAAAGTTCATCGCTCCCAGGCATAGTGGGCTCACTTTAACGCCAGCAGTGGGAGCTAACAGGCGGTAGCGGCCGAGATAGGACTTAGGGGTGGCAGGTCGGGCTAACATGATGGGAATTGAGAAGATTCAAGCTGGTTTGGGATATGAATGAGGATTGGGAGAATTGGGAGGATCGGGGGCTTTTATAGCACACCATATGCGGGGTTCAACATGTTAATAAACTACATATGTAACTATGTTGAAGTAAGATACATGTAGTACGGCCTCGTTAATTCCTAAGTCCGCTCAATTTTGATTTTGGAGTTAGTAGTTAAGGGTTAAGTCCGGTTTGATGCAATATATGCCAATACAATGTATGCTACGGAGTACATATTTTGGAGTTTTAGATATCCACGTAAATAAAGTCACACATTCTTCTTTCATCTAAAGCTCACAGTTCACAAGACTTCCACTGGCCACCTGAGCCAGGGCTAGGGCTATCCTCATCCTCAGCCTCATCATCACTCGGAGATTCCAAATTATCGAGTTCGTAGTATTGGTCGTATATATCATCCACAATCCCCCGGTACTCTTTCATATATTCATCAAGCTCAGAATCCTCCCCTCCAAGAACACCACCCCACGTTTCCTGCTTTGGGGGAATCGTCACTGGGCCCGGTGTCCAATCAACAGTTCCATCGTCCTGAGCAGTATCGCTACCGAACATGGACTTGGCCTTCCCATTATCAACGGGAGGAACAAGTCCCCTACCTTCGCACCTGGAACACTCGCAGTTCTTTCCGAAGAGTTGCACGGCGTGCATATTGAGATCGATGTCCTCGCCGACAGCATCAGCGATCCTATAACGTTGATATGGAATTCTAATCTCTTCCCCGGCTTTGATATCCTTGTTCGCCCAGACGACTACGCGGTTGGGGACCTTGTCGTCGTAACCCCACAGTCCGTTTTCAAAAGGGCGACAAGAATGATTGAACATGCTTAACCCAGGGAAGAGGTAGAAGTTCCCAAATGATGGCTCCATTGCCAAAAGATTTTCGTTTCTGTCTCTTATTCTACTTTGTAGGGTCGGGTGTAGCACCGGCTTGGGTCCATCCCGGTCATTGAATGTTGGGTTCGTACCTCGCCGTGCATGTTCCCAGGGAACAGCATTGACTAGCAACTTCCGCAGCACAGTTTGAATAATCCAAGTATCGAATGAGAGGTCACTGAAGATGTCCACTCCAAGGTTTAAGAGGATATCGAAAGGTATCTGGATATTACCGGCCAGAGTGAAAGGGAACCAGCTGTTCTTCCACGGCTCATTCGTATCGGTACCTGCTTCGAGGACAAGGAGTTCGTTAATTTCATGCGCGAGAAGATTAGGATCCTCTTGGCGGCGATGGAGTGTGAGTTCGAGCACGCTCTTCAAGAGTAGACTCAAAACAGTCCCATGGCGTTCATTGGTGTGGGTGAAATACTGTGAGCCGCCCCACGTCACTTTATTAGGTCGCATGGCATCGTGCAACCAGCCCCAGTCGAGGCCACAAAATTCTGGGAAATGGTATGTTTCACGCGCAATAGCCAAACAATGGGGAGCCGCGCCGTCTGATATTGCATCGTTGGAAGAACAGAAGAGCAGACCGCCTCTCGTGGCTCGGAAATACCCTACATCGGCACATTTACACATCATGTCAAGGCACACGCAATGATGCGGGTGTTCCCATTTGGACACGTGCGCTGGATTGTAAATGGAGTCCCAGTTGTCCTCGATATGCCGAATCTCGTCTGGGCTAATCACTGTTTGACAGTTGTCGCATCGTGGGGCATGGAGGGGGTCTTCACTTTCATCATCAAGCAGCCGGTTGGGGATGAGATTTCCGCGAATAACGGGCTCTTCATGGTGAATCAGTGTCCCTGCTTTGATGTTTGTAGTGGCAAATACACCCAACCCATTGAAGGAATTGTCCTTTTTGAATGTTGGTTGCACCTGGCATGTCTGTTTAGGAGACTTCCCAGCACTGGCATTAACAGTGAAAAGATTTGCATTGAGTGCATTGATGAAATGTGGTGATTCACGTCTCACGTCCGCTTGGTCGTATGGATATTTCTCGGCGCCTGAAATCCATCCTCGGCTCCATTCATGTCCATAAAGGGATGGATGAAGTGCCGAGGGATTCTCTCTCCTGTGCTCGATCTCCGCTTTCACAGGAGCGCTCACTATCATCCGCTTTTTGGGGACTGACACATCGCGGTATGGCAGGGGTCGTTGGAGTTGACCCTGCATATGGTCTTCGAAATCATCCCAACAATTCAGTGCTGCAAGACTGAGACTGGTGATACTGTGAAGGGCGTTCCTCAGAGTTGGAATGAAATAGTTGACACCATTTGCCTTCCTCATTTGCAGAACCTCCCTTGTCATTGGAACTCCCTTGATCTTCAATTCAATCATCAGGTGCTGCTGAATGGCGTCCCAAACCCTGGTATACATCCCGGGGCGCTTGTTCCTTTGGCTTGCTGTCGTCAACACCTCGCAGAGAAGTTCTCCGCGATAGGCATCTCCAATGGCGAGATCAAAATGGCCCAGCAGGTAATGGCAATACGCGCGACTGTTCCAGTAAGTTGGGTTGTATGGGCTCAGCTTGATTGCCGCAGTGTACATTTCGAGTGCAGACATATTTGTTCTCGTAGCAGGGCTTACTACAGGCCTTAGCTCACGATAGATACCCCAGTGGCTCAGGTTGCTTTGTCTCGAGACCCCAAAGCGCTCATCACATTCGTATTCCCATAAACGACGTTGTAGGTCTGTTTTTCTGCCGTTTGTGCTTAGACCCCTTGATATCAGTTCATCTGTGAGTGCATCTTTCGTCCAAAGATCCGGGTCTCTGACGTTGAGGCCGTGTATGAACACTTTTTGTTCCATTGCGTCTAGCCCTTGCACGCCGTTATAGGTCTCGTCCAAGCCTTCCGCTGTGAATCTAGCCCGTGCATCCTCGCGAGAGATGGGCAGAAGTGGATTGCTCATCAGGTGCTCATAGACATTGTGAGCTAACGCATGCATTACCGATTCTTCTTCTTCGGTTGCTCGTGTGTAAGGCCGATTGGCATGTGCCTTCCATGCACGTCCGAGAGATTCGTCAGGCTGCTGCCAAAATCGACGGGCAAGAAATGCGTCGTCTTCCGTCAATGCTGGGGCTAGTGGCGCTCGATTGAAGATATCTGGCCGCTTTGGAAACGGGGGTGGGTGGACAATGTCTCCACCTGGGTAGACTTCGTGTAGTTGTTGCCTCGGGTCCATCTTGATGATACCTTGGTGTATGTAATGGACAACCGTTATAAGGATGGGTGTACACTATGGAGTCACCATGAGAGTATAAATGTCGGATCAGTTCTCATACTTGGTGCTGGTCAAGACTGAAAGGAACCCGCATATCAAAGAGCCCCAGAGGACAAAGAAAAGATAATATCATGCTAGTTTATTTTTGGGGACGAAGGCAGTCGACTTGAGTATAGTTCAACAAAGAACAGCTGGAAATAAAGCCAATAGGTTGTCTAACTTCATATCAACACTAATATGCAGTATATGCAGTATATGCAGTATATGCAATGAGTATAGAGATCGAGATAATCGGTGGTCCCTGAAATCCACTCCCCTTTTTAGTGGGAAATGGCCAAGAGTATAGAGGAACAGCAAAACAAAGGACGCCATGTATGGAATTTTCTCAAAGACTTGTAATCTAAGCCTTGGATCAAGCCTTGGATGCATCTGCCAGTGGATATATATGCCCAACAGGTAGTACTTTGTGGGAAGTTGCACTGGGAATGTCGTGGGGGGTGAACCGTGCAGACCCAACCTCAACACAGCCTGAAGGAATCCTTCAACACCTTTTAAGACCGAACCTTGAAATTCTCATGTCTTTCTCAAGTGTCTAAAGTGCTTCGATTCACCTTACCATGTACGGACAGTCGAATCATCCCGATCCTCCCTCACAACCAGAATGGCGACTTCCTCCGCGTCTCCCCTCACAGCCGTCGCAACCAGGGCCTCCCCCTCCTCCACCACGTCCCACAGTTGCTCAATATTCACCAGCTGCTTCATATTCGCCGGCCACCTATGGACCGATTTCAAATCCACAGAGGCTTCCATCACCGAGTGCGAGTGCGGATACAACCACGTGGGGAGTGCGGTTCAACCAGAACTCCGGTCCCCCGTTGCCGGTAAGTCCGACGTTGGAACGCCAAATGCAAGATGCAAACAACTAACATCGTCACATAGCCTCGACCTTCAAGTACCAATGAGCAACGATACGTCTACGGGCAATCTCAGTCGCATCCATCTGTCGCAGCTCCTTTTCACGGGACCCAAACCCCTCCGCCCCCACCTCCATATACACCAACACCACCCAGTGTTCCACAGCCGCCCCCAAAAATCCCTCAAGGCATTCAGCATGTACCAACCCTACAAAGCGATGAGACGGGGCGAGCTCCGCTGCTCGCCCAGAGCGCAGGACCGGCTGCGATGACTGGATCTTATGAATTCCGCCCTGCGCCTATCCTCAATACAAATACTACATCCGTCGGCGCATCCGCTCTGGGCCTTGGAACACCCTCGGATTGGGAGCATCTTGGCCCAACCCCTGGACACTTCGATGATGCAGCGTGGTTCCCACCTCGCAGGACGCCCCCTCAGCATCACGAAGGGTTTCAACCACCATCAAGGCTTCCGAATGATATTCCTAACGCGTCAGTTGGAAGCGAGTCTGACATGGTCGCTCGCCCGAGAACAGATACAAATCAAACGCTTTCGAGTACTGTCTCCGGGCTGACACAGTCGGGACGAGGTAGTTCGAATTCACCCGTCAGTCCATGTACAACACATGGAATACCAACGCCACCTCCACTGGCCCGCATGGACACCACCAACTCTGCCTTGTCTCTGGATGGACGTTCAGAAAGCATTGATAATGTAATAGATGCATGGGTCCGCCCATTATCGCCTGCGCATAAACCAGCTCAACCGGAGCATCAGGGCCACCCCAGCCAATTCTATCAAAATAGCCCAGTAGAGCGCTCACAATCAGCGCAAACCAGTTCGTCATACTTTGACCGCTTGCAATCGAGCTCGAATAGTTCTGCGCGAATGGTGGAAGAACCCAGAAGGGCGGCTACACCGAAAAGCCAAGACCCCTTCGAAGATCTGGACCCCTGGTCCAAATCATCGTTGGAAAGATATGTTGCCATGCTACGTAAAGAGGCAGTGGCTGACTTGGATGAAGAACGATATAAGATCTTCACGGCTTTTATGGCCAAAGAGACCAAGCTCCGGGAGATTCTTTATAATATTGAGCATGAGCCTGAAAGTAAACTGCTGACGCCGCGAGCTCCTGACCCTGCTCCTCCCCAGCCGCTATCTATTTCTAACAAAGGCGAACCAGTTGTGGAGTCGGGGCTGATACCTGTTGCATCAGAAGAAACCCCGCCTCTCTCGGCGGCAACAGCAACAGAGGATGAAGATCTCGATGATGTTCGCAGTGAGTACAGCTCGGGTGGTCGGCCTCTGATCGCTAAACAAGCGCAACGGGCCTCGCAGTTTGTTCCTAGTTTATCTACTGTGCCCTCGGGTGCAGAGTCGACTCTCTCAAGGCCCTTATCGATCAGGTCAGCAGATATGCAGAAGCAAGTCTTGGAACCCCTGACTACGAACCCCCCGCGACCCATATACACACCATTTCAGTATACGGAGGGTCCCCAGCGAGGCTCGGATAACCTCACCTTCGCTCGTCCCGCCTACCAAGCCTATTCTGATCTACGGCAAGCTGCTGTCAGCGGGCGAGTCATGTCAAATGCACCCGCACCTACATCTCGATTGAGGTCAAACACTGCACTTGCTTCTCCAGCTCAGAATGAAACCGACGAGACCTTCCTGGGTCTAATCCGTCACAAGAGCGTCGCTTATTCTAAATCGGCTGAGCGAAACTCTCCTCCGGTTCCCTTGCTGCCAGAAACCCTTCGCCAAGGCCGGCCGAAGGGCCTCGTGGAAGAATTACGCACCATAGTATGGACACCCTTGGACAAACAGTCTGAAAGCTCGTGGCACATTACGACTCGGGAAGAACTTGAAAAATTCCCTGATGATTTATCGTACATTCAACGGACCGTAGGTCAATGGGAAGAAACAGCGCGAGTTAGACGGCAAAAGCTGGAGCTGGAGCGCGTGGCTCGTCAGGATGAATCTGAGCAGCACATCGATGATCTTTTCAATGGGAAAGAGATCGGGTATGCAGACATCAATACCTTGGAGGAGGACTTTCGGCAAACCGAAGCTCGAGTTCAATTAGAGGAGGAACGACACGAAGTAGACGATTTCATGACACATGTCTTCAACCCCTTGGATGAAGGCCTGAAAAACGAAATTTCGGCGCTTCGCAAGTCCTACGACTCTGCTCTCAATCAACTCGACCGTGATCAACAGGGCAAAGGTTTACCAAGCGAGCGAGGCAGCCCATCCGTGACTATGAAAATGGTCAACGACATTCACAACAAGCTTGAGATCCGATTCCAGAAACGGCTTGAGATGGCCCTTGACTGTGAGCGACGACGAAAGAGGGCTGAGCGGCGACCACTTGTAGTCATGGGTGATATAGCTGGTCTGCAAAAACTAGACGGAGAATTTGACCGGATGGAACGGCGAAACATTCTAGAAGCGTGCAAGGATCGTGATGACCGAGCCAACCGACTCATGGACTCTTTCGACGACGCAATCCTGAACGGGCTAGGTATAAACCAAAGTCTCTTAGACGAGGTTGCCTCGAAAGCAGCCCGCCTAGATACCCCCACCCTCCGAGTCTCCGGTCTACCGGATTCCGAAATTGAGCAGATTCTCAAATCTGCGGCGACCTTTGCGGCATCCCTCAGAGCCGATTCAGAGGCCATCATCCGCAGCGCTGGGGTTGCAGATATGGCCCTGAACGACGCTGACTATGGAGTCTCCGTCGCCGAAGCACGATATGCCAACTCAGATCCAGATATTTTCCATCGCCTGGGGGATGAGAAGAAAAAAGAGGATGCGAAAATTCAGGATGAACTGACATCCAAGTTGCAGAGCATTCAAAAGGGGCCTTTGCAGATTGAGGCCACTATTAAACGTCTTCTCCTTAGCTTGCACAACGACCCACAAACCGCTGCGCCAGTCTCTCCAGTCCAAGACTGTTTCCCAACGAACCCACCTGGTGAAGTGTCTCTGCCTCCAAGTCTTCGCCCTTCGACCACTAGCCCGGGCCCATCTCCCAGCTCAGCGCCCGTGAGCCGAAACACGGATGAAGACTTGGAACATAAACAGAGACTTCTCAGAGCGCTGGAGGCAGCAAAGCAGCGCAACGCAGCCAGGGGCCACCATTGACCGGGTTGGAGGCGGATCGAATGGAACATCCGTGACCCGACGAATTGCAACGAATTTTCTTGCGTTTCAATAATATACCCCTTTATCTTTTCTCATGTCCGGCCTTTCCCGTGTTTGTGTTTCTGCTACGTATTTTCCAAGTTGATACCCACTTTATTCAATCTAGTCAAATGAAGACTAGGGTAAATTTCCTATTTTGATCATTTTGTCTCGCACACTTCGTTTACAGCCAATTCTTACTGTGTGGACCCCTGGTCTTGTCCGATTTCTTCACAGTAGTCAAGTTTATAAAGTATTCTAAACAAGATTGTATGGATATCGAAGCTACATGCCGAGCTTGAGTCAACAGCACAAGATTTAACGGAGTCTTTTTCCGGATTTTACACGAAGATTCGTTTGTCTTGGTATTCTGAATCTTGGGATGATGGCTATGAACGTCACCACCATAGCATTATTCTGTTTTAACTACTTCCATGGCTCACAGGTCGACTTTGATAATAGACGTAATGGTTCAAATCATACCTTGTCCCCCCCTTCAACATTCCCAGAAGGCTCGTAAGACTCGGATGCATTTTGAGGGCATACTGATTTTGCTTTCTCCTCCCTTCGCGCCACTGTGGCTGCGTCATGGGCAGGGGCCAAATTCAGTCAAGTGATTCAACGTGCAGGAAGGGGAAAAACCAGCGCACAGACGATATCTTCGAACGCTCAAGAACCAAGTTCAAGAAAGTAGGCCATCACATATGTCATTTGTGAAACTGACGACAGTGCAGACCAGAGAACAATTTTTAGGCGCCGAGGGATGGCGATTGGCAGGCGATTGGCAGGCGATAGCCAAGCCAGTGAGCTAAAAGCCAATTGCTGCCGATCAACAGTGTTGCGCAGTCAAAAGTGCCTGCCGCAGCTCAACAGGCCCTGTCTCGAGCTGCCCCGGTGCTTGGGCTGCATGAACTTGCAGGGATAAAGGACTACCTCCAATCCCAATACCCAATATGGCGGGTCTTGCTGTGTGGCACAGCTGCCTGTGCGCCGCGCTCGGATTCGCTGCGCCCTCACACTATACGATGGACATTGATCCCTGGACAACTCACGGCCAAAGAAAGCCGCATACAACATAGTCTCCTGCGCAGGACTTTTGAACCACTTGACATGTCGTCTTGTTCGTTAAACTTTGGTGATCCACTTTCCAATGATTGATGATTTCTCTGCGTGATATGCAAGGCAGACCCCTGCCATCACCAACGCATCTTTGATGATCCCGGAGACATCATATGGCGGCGGAGAAAAAGATATTGCGGCGAGGACGGCTTGGGTATTCTCGGCTGCGTTCGCCATCCTCAGGAATGGGAGCATGAGAACCCTCATTGGGGTTCTGTCCATGTCTGCCAAGAAGCCAGTCACCATTCTCGTTTAGAAAGGTCTGTCACATTCAACCACGTTGATGAACAGGGGTTCTACTGCGCTTTCTCTGCTTTTCTTTTCGGGCATGGTTGTCGCGTGGACTAGCTGTGTGGCACCTAGACAAGAAAAAAAGAGCCTCGGTTCCCCGACCTATCCGAGAGCCATAGCATCCTAGTAATTCTCCACTATGGAAAATACAAGGGTGCAATCATGTTTGAGGAAAAGGAACTTATCCAAATGGCGGGTCCGAGTCATGCTGTTCTGGAGCTTCGAAACAATTTCCAATTTGCTTTAGGTTGCTCGGGCGGCGATCGCAGCTTGTGCCTCTTTGTTGCAAGGTGCAGGCTGGGTTTTATCTTGTACTGTACGGGGAGTACTCCGTACAGTGTTTTTCGTTATCTTCTCAGCTTGCGCGGCGTTGTCCCTGCCATTTTTCCCTGTATCAGGGTCAATATCGAGCTCTCCAACAGCGTCTACATATGCAAATACGATATGCAAGCTTTGCATTGGCTAACTGTAGAATCAGCCACCTTGCGACTCTAGGGGATCTACATACAGCATACTAAGATTTTAACTTTCTGTCGATTCTAGTTCCATTCTTTCAAGTTGCATGCATTGCTCTCAAGCAAAAACAGCGCGGCATCTTTACGAGACCAGGCCGTGTGTCCCCGGAGACCACCGTAGCCATCCTCGGGGCAACAATCTGTTCTTGGGCGCCAGCCACTAAGCCCCAGATCTTTCCACAAGATCCCCCATTAGTGGATGTCTGTGCGCTGCGCGATGATGCTGATCCCATGAGATGGTGCTAGGTAGGATTAAACGGCGCAGCCTTGTTGAGACATCACCCCTTCCTTTCCCTCCTGCGGTACATCCAATTGTGCCTCCAAATTTCCCCTCTTTGCCACCTGAGCATTCACCTTTCACTAAGCGCTGTTGGTGGGGGGAAGAAAAAAAAACCTTGCGAAACACCAAGACCGATTCCCCCACCCTGAAAAAGTCGGTGATACAATTATTTTGCGCAGGTGAAATGAGGGCAAAAGCATGAATAGCATAGTGTCTCTTCAATGGCCCCTGATTATTTAAAGCGGGCGCCAGGCAAGCCCGTTCCATGGTTCAGTGTACCCGCTTCCGTCCATGGGTCGGGAGAACTCTGTGAGTCTACGAAAGTCCACCGTGTGGGAAAATACGTCTGTTCTTCGCATTCTGTAGCCCCTCTTTGATTTCCTTAAGGGAAGCTTGTCTTCTCCTTTTCTTTTCGCCATGTCCGCTCCAACAGGGCAATTTCACAGGCTGTCTATTGGTCAAAACATGCCAGATACAGTCCTGCCTGCTAGAGCGGCCCGCGCGGGGCGGTCGGACTCTTCCAACGACAGTGATCGTGAAGATGACGATAGCTCTTCAGAGGAGAGCTCCAGTGATGAAGAAGAGGGGGATGAGGATGACGATGAAGAAAGCAGCGATGACGAACAGTCCGAATCGAATAACGCCGCCGTCCTCGCAACGTCCGGCATTACCTATGACCTCAGCCAACTAGATTCCGAGTCTGAAGCTAGGGCCTTTGTGGGCTTGACCAGCCGTTTTGATGTCGTCAACTGTCGCTCTACTCCTGCTGGATATGACTTCCAGCTGTCGGATCGGCCACAAGTGCACATTGGCGCGGACTCATCTACCTGCACTTGCCCAGTCTTCCAGGATCGGCCGAACGGGGCGTGCCAACACATCTTTGTGAGTATGCCTTTTGGGGAAGGAAACTTGGAAGCTAAAGGGCTTGAACCGATAATACTAACCCCAATCCCCTAAACAGTGGCTCGTCGACCAACTGCACGGCTGCTTCCTCCCCACACCTCGGTCGACAGAGGTGACACTGACTCCGGACGGACGTCCGGACCGCCTCCCTCGCATCGAGGACCTCCTGAAAGGCAACCTTATGTCAGTCGCAACGCAGCTCAAGTGGCAGTACCTACGGGAGGAAGAGGATGGGATGACGCGGACAGAAAAGGTCCGGGACATCTTCTCTGCGTTCAACCGGACTCTCCCAGAAGACACCCGCCGGGACTTGACAGAGACAACCGAGCAAGCACGAACGGCAGAGGAGTGCGTGGTCCAAGGAGATTTCGAAGCAACAATTTTCCGACTTGCAATGCACGACGACGGAGTTTTTAATAGCCTCTGCAAGGCAATGCCCGCAGGTGCGTGTGCGGCCATCTACTTCGACAAAGTGCAAGAGCAGTCACGCCGACTACTGAATGACTTCGACCGATACTGCAAAACCGGCGAGTTGCCCGCGAACCCCGTGAGCCCAGGCCTGGGCTTAGAGGTCAACGACGTCGTAACACAACTCCAGTGTTCTGTATCCCGGATTGAAGTCAACATCGCAGCACGCGCCCCGCACGGCTCGGAAGGCGCCGCCGAAGCCCTCGTGTCTCTCCTAGAGTCTGTCGTGGCTCGCAATAATGATCCCCTCGAAGGCAATCCCCTAGGCCGGCAGTCCTTCCACGGCGAAGACGAGGACCAGCGCAACCTATACCACTTACTCATCGGGTCGGTCGAAACAGACTCCGAAACAGACGCGCGGCACTTTGTCTTGCACGCGCTTGATGCCCTGCCGCCGGTGGACCTCCACCAATGCGCCAACCGGCTGCGCGACATCCTCCGCAAGATCGAAGTCAACCGTGCCCCGAAGCCATATCTTCTCCATCTAGGATCGCTGATCAGGATTGCTGAATCTGCCGCTGCCGCTGCTATGGGGTCGGGACAAAAGCGACCGGCGGCTGGGAATGGCAATTCCGGGGGATACTCTAAACGAACCCGTTGAATTGTTCTCGATCTTTTTTTTATACATATGTTTGTTTGGGAGGCCATCGTGTTCATTCATTGCAATACCCCGCTGCATCTTGTCTTTAAGTTTCATCAGCGACGAATCTCTCCAGTTCTGTTTTGTTTCTCAGTCATGTCATGTCATTCATTTACTATTTACGACCATACGAGCTGTTATTATTGCCCATAGTCATTTTCACTTACAATCAATCACTATCACCGGCAGGGCAGACAAGGTTTTCAAATCCACTGGAACCATCAATATCTATGACCTCGTAAAAAGCAAAATGCAGGTCCCATGATGACCGTGTCGTCATTCCCAGACCCAGCACTACGGCCTTGGGACCCCACGTCCATGGTACGCCCTTGCGAGCCGGGTGTCACCGCTCATGTGGGCAGAGATAGTCTAACCCAATTAATGAGGATGAACCATGGAACAAATCTTCGGTAGACTGTGGGTCGCCCACACTTTGGGTCTCATGGATTTTCGTGATTTTTTCATTTTTGGACGAACAAGCACACGAATCAGCAAGACCAAAATACAATTCCCTGGTCAAAATTGGGAGTCTTCCATGGATACATAATTCCAAATGTAGATCTTGAGATCCAGCTCCGTCCGATCGCTTCGCACATCCGATGATCTATATGTCTAATTCGTGCATACATTTTCGGTATGGATATAACTACAGGGACCACACGTAGACCGCCAACACGGCATCTCAATTTCAAATATGCCCCTCCATCCACGCCCAATGCACAAGTTAAGTTCAATACCGCTCGCCAATAACACTCCTCGAAAATGTGGTATCGTAATTGTACGATTAGGCGTACACGCTACATACCGTATTTTGTATTAGACTATGAAAGCTTATTAGGCAAAATGAATTCTCTGTGCCCACGTGCGCACTCGAAAGTGGATACATACTGCCATGCGACGTTTTCCACGTTTTTTGATGAGCATTGATCATGTGTGCGACTAGGATTGTTCAGATCCAAGACGAGCTTAGACCGTAAAAGTTAATATTGGGCCGTGCATACGGCTGTGTCCCTAGATCCTTTGGGAGCTAGTTTACTTAGCGCTGTGTTTAACTTATGGGATGGGCTTCTCTTTTATGTGGACAACTGCTACAGGGATATTTTATATCTTGACGATGGCATTGTATGCAAGGATCTACCTATGTAGTGTTAAGACAAGAGGGCAAGGGCGCGATAGGTTTATGTCAGCCATGAGAAGGAAATATATTGTTCGTTCTACTAGCACCAACTGGCAAGTTTAGAATATTACTAGAGCTCTGTGGGAGAATCCCGGTTTAATCATAAAATATACGAGGATTATATGATCAAAATTTACTCCCGAGGTCCGTACCCACTTTGTACATCGGTGAAGGGTTGATGGTACCAACCCAAACAAGGTGGTTCATGTCCGCGGGCATGGCAGAGCCCTGAAGCTTTACAATGTCATCATGCTCTAAAATCACGAGCTTTTCAGTGACGGGTAGTAAAAGTCTATGTGCTTTCTCTTTAGACAAAGCAGTAGCTACATACAATAATATGTATATATTTAACCAAATCACAGCAATTTGACATGGGCCCCTTGCTTAGGTCGAATTTATCGCAAGGTAGACACAACATTCATTTTTCAGATTCCAACCCCTGTTCAACACAAAGATCATACGTTTTGCAGCCTTTTTTTTAACCTTCTACTTACAGCATCAATAATGGGGGGAAGTGTCGAAAAAGACTTTGTGATGCTATCTTAAATATAACGTCCCTTACATCATCTCAGTGGAAATGGGAAGATGCATAAATGGCCGACTATTGTTGCACATATTATGTATAGTAAGAAATTGTCTGTGAAAGGAAGACTTGGAACTTTACCGGGTTTGTTACCTCCGACGCCTATTCTCGGCAGTTGACTCACAATTAGATCACTTCAGTTCAGCGCACCCTGTTGATTCTTTTAGCATTTACAAACTCACCACAACAAGCTTACCCATCGCAAGAAGATATCCAGGCAAAAATGAACATGCGGAAAGATCTAGAAGAACACCCGGAGATACTCACCTGCAGCAACTGGAAGTCATGGAAGAACGAGATCGAGAAAAACGCCCGAGAAGAAGGAGTCTGGAAGTACTGCAACTCCGATGCCCCAGGTGAATACTACCCCGAGCTCTTTGAACCCGAGAAACCACACATTTCGACAGTCCGACCCGAAGCAAAATCCATCGTTGACCTTGGAGAGGATGACTTCATCGAACTATCCTCGGTCGTGGACCGATACTGGAAGCAGATGCGCGCATATGAAAATATTCAAACAAAACTGCAGAACATCTTTGAACTTATAGAAAACCATGTCGATTACGAACACTTCAGCCTGATTAAGCACGCAGAAACGCCACTGGAGCAGATGGCAGTTCTATCCGTGAAATTCAAGCAATCTCGCCTAGAAGATCTGCAGCCAAGATGGGAGCGCATACAAGAACTTGCTAATAAGCCGGATGTACAAGAGCTATTCAAACTGTGGAATTCCCTGTTCACAGATTGCGATGGGTATCTTTCTGGCTCCGCTCGAAGGCGGGATGCCTTTTGGGATTGTGTCGAGACAGCGGGAGATATCTCCGGAAACTGGCTGCCTCTCACCTCTCAGCACTGGATTGAAAACCTCGACAGTGTTCAATCGAGGAACTATGGGGATAATTACGCTCAATCTTGTTCACTAGCTAGACGGGAGTCTACCACTTCCCTAGGCTGGATTGAAACCCCCGACCATTCTGATTTAATAAACTATGGGAATGACTGCGCCCAGCTTCGTTCACGGGCTAGACGGGGGTCTATCGCTTCTCGGTACCGTCTCGGCTACTACGAGCCTGCGGTGTCTACTGAAGGCGCGTCCCTCGCTTCTCGACACTGTATCAGTGACTATGAGCCTACGGAATCGACTGAGCGCACTGATCTGAGCCCTCAACCTGGTCCTGTTGCAGGTCAGTGTGATCGGTGTGAAGAGGTCTCTGGAGATGATCTGGAGATAACAGTCTTCTACAATATTGAGACTGCCCCGGGTGAAAGAAAGTGAAACATAACCGCAGTGACTCGGATGATGTCGGAGAGACTAGCTATGATGTATTTTATGTGAGTGTCTTTTATGTCTCGAGGTAGAAGGTTTGTATCTTTTCAGTTTCAATAGCAACTCAGCACTTGGGAGCTTATATAGCTCTCTGCACCTGGCTCGTTGCTACCATTTCTTGATGAGGCCAATGTATCACTTGATGACCTAGTCATTTGCTATGGGTTAGCCTTGAAAAAAGATTGAGTCCGATATTCTATTTCTATTTGATTTTTAAAATCTCAGGATAGATGATTGAATAATCGTTGGATGGTCGATGTTACGAGTAAGAATATATCAATCAGCTCTTTTCTCCAATCAACTCTTCTCTCTCTGCCTTTTATCTTCAACAATGTTCCTTTTTATCTAATCCATTCGCTCAGTCAGAAAGTCCAGCATCATTTTCAACAACAGGATTTTGCCTATGGTGCACCACGATTGAGTCATCCGCCACAATATTTCGCACAAGAGAGAAACATCTAGAAGGACCTCGGAGTGGTACATTACTAAAACTTTCCTTGATGTATCTTGATCCGGAGAAATGAGGGTTATGAATGGCTAAATAGTACTGATGTCTTTTCTATAACTTTACATTGACGTATGCGTATGCTATAGTTGAATTTAGCTTATTATGCCCTTTTAGGCTAAAACACATAATAACAAGGCCGGCTGGCCCAATGGCAAGGCGCTTGACTACGAATCAAGAGATTGCAGGTTCGATCCCTGCGTCGGTCACTTTCTTTTTGTTCGTTTCTTTTCATTCCTGCAATTAAGAATCTTTTCTTTAATCTTTCTACCTTTTATTTTTATTTTTATTTTTTTTTTGGGTGTGAAAAGGACCTTTCCCAAGTAGAAATAATTATCCGTGTTTTTGATAAGGAAAATCTATTCAATTGGAATGAAACGCCATAATCATCGAGTGAAGCTGTAGCCGAACGACATTTATATATCCTACACAGCCGTAATAGCACACTCCAGCTAACTAGGTAGTTTACCCGAAAACTTAGGAAATGTTTACTCATAGTAGCGAATAAGATGAAGTCAGGTTTAATATCCCACTTACACAGCATTCATCCAGAAAGATCCAACACAACCCGACCCTGCAGCTTCCCCCGCTCCATCTCCTTGAACACCTCAGTCAAAGCATCCATCTTCTCAGTTCGATAATGCACCTTAATAACACCCCTAGCAGCAAACTGCATAGTCTCAATAGCCTCCTTCCGACTCCCAACCGCGGACCCCGTAATAGTCCACTGCTTAGCAACCATCGAATTCGGGAATGCTGTCGCAATAGCCTGCGGTTCATTCTCCGGTATACCCACGCAGACAAGCGTACCATTGAAACGAAGCAACGGCAGAGCCTGCGCATACGCCGCATTCACAGCAGTACAAACAATGGCCGCATGAGCGCCCAGCCCATCTGCCAGCGAATGAACGTGTTTCGTCAGCGCGGCGCCATTATCGTCCCCAGGGAACTGCGTGATATCCACGAAATGCTCCGCCCCGGATTCCCTAACAAGCTCCTCTTTACTGCCGTGGTCGATGCCGATTACCCGCAGGCCCATCCCCCGGCTCGCGAGCTGCACTGCGAGGTGGCCTAGGCCGCCACCCGCGCCGGAGACTATCACCCATTGTCCGGGCCGCGCGTTGCTGCGCTTCAGTGCGGAGTATACGGTCACACCGGCGCAGAGGAGTGGTGCTGCTGCTGCGGAGTCGAGACCGTCTGGAATGGGGGTTACGTAGTTTGCGGGCCCTAGTGTGTATTGCTGGAATGTTCCTGGGGTGTAGTAGCCGGAGACTTTCTGGTTGAAGCATAGTCCATCGGCACTGGCTTGGCAGGGTTCTGGATAGGGATGATGTTAGGTTCGAGGTCTTGGATGTTAATTAGGGTAAACGGTATACGTACGGCAGTGCCCGCATGCACTGGAGATCCATTTGACGCCGACTCGATCGCCGATATTTAGGTTTGAGGATTCGGTGCCTGCACCGAGCTTGACTACCTTACCGACACCTTCGTGACCGCCCACTTGGCCTGGCTGAGTTGGGGTTGGGAACGCGCTCCACTGGAAGGCAGAGTATTAGTTAGTGCTCGGGACATAAAGAGAATACGATGTGCACATGCTCTGTTGGTCATGATACTAATGTCCGAGTGGCACACGCCCGAGTGTGTTCTATGATTGTCAGTACTATTTTAGTATCAAAATTGCGATAAAATGTACAAATTAATGAGAACCTCGCCAGTACCAGGCTCTGGAACATCCAATTCTACAACCTTTGTCGACACTGTCCCAGGCTGGTCGTAGATGACGGCCTTCTGCTTGGTGGGGATTTCAGGAGCGGCCATAGTATGGATAACTGGCGATAGATCGAAAGAAGGTTGGATATTGAACTATGAAGTCGATCTTAATTGGGCTTTTAGCGAAGAGATATCTGTAGATCAAGCGTTCAATCAAATGCTGAAAGGAGCTTTAAGTAGATTATTCCATTTCACGCAAAGTAATAAAAGAGGAGAACTAGATCGAAGATGGAGAGGGTTATGGGGTCGAACTGCGGGGTTTGGGACTTTGGGATTGACGGAACATTTGCACACGCCGGATAATGCAGATTGTACCCGGATGCACGCTGTCCATACCGAGGAAACTGGCTATTCAGTCACGATCATAATACTGTGTTCCTTTGTGTCTTGATAGATTGAGGGGTGAGATGCGGAGTTATGGAAGGGCCTCGGTTCTATTAAGCTACATCCATCTATTCCTGTCTGCATCCATTGCCGGAATGAACATCAGAGTCGGTTGGGGGGGGGGGGTAAATTGTAGAGAAAGCCTAGAAAGATGGAAGTCTTCATCAGAGAACACTTAAGGTCCTCTCATGGATGATCACCTAAAGTACATTTTATAGTCAACATACATTTTGTCTATATGTACTGTTCCTGTTTAGGACTAGCCTCTTTCCGCTTTGTTCGTAAAACCGAGATGGCCCAGGGACATCCATGGTTCAGATTCTGTAGGTCCACGAGTGAAATTCGAAGGTTAACCTTGGAACAATATCCTACGCTGCTCCTATTTGGGAAAATGAGAATAAATCTGGCCTATGTATTCAAGCCGGATGATCAAGGAAGCCTACGATGTTCTAAAAAGAACCCTTAGATAAAACACCCGCCGTAGCACGTAAAACTCCATATAGAGCTAGGAGCCTCTGCCTTTTTTAAGGGTTATAATCAGTTTATTTAATACATAAACCCACGCAGCCTTTAATGTTTATTCTCTTTCGCTTGCTCCCCTTACTTGCTCCTAGCAATCTGGTTACTATACAGATGCTTTGTTGTTGCCATTGGTCCGCCTTGTAGAAATATGAGCTCTGTGAACTTCCTATAATAAGCTGACTACATAGGTTGTAGATGATTGACCGTTTAATACCGTAGGGTTCCTAGGCCCGGTAGAAACTAAATGAATTCAATGTTGTTTCAAGTTCTAGAATTGAACAAGAGGGGGTTTTAAGCAACCTCTGAAAAATTGTTCGTGCTGTGTCCGTACAAAAACCGCTCTTTGAGGATCATGTATTGTAGACGATATATCTTTTTAGATACTTGAAATTTCAATAGTGAGGATGTATTTATTTCATCTGTGCTAGAGTCCAGGGACTGAAGATTAACTGCATGTATCTTTTACATGTGAATTCCTAATAAAAGGTACATTTTAAATTGCGCAAGAGTTTGTATTGGTGTGTGGTAACCCTACACTCGAATTGTTACTTGGTATGGTCAGGGCCCTGTTCTAGCACAAGGCTCGCAGTAGTGCCTTTTGGAGAGGCCCAAAAAGATCAGCTAGAACCTTTTAAGAAAACTTCATGTGGCGCATCGTCTTTGCCAAAAACTCTGCCTTTGATATCCAGTTTCTTAGTTCGTCGTAAGGATCTACTTATATTTCTTCGTAGTCGGTCATTGTGACGATCCTTGAGCCTCCATTGGCAGGGTTGGGCATAACGAAACGGAGCCCCCCATGGTATACTTCCGACTCTGAGGAATGAAACATCCAACAATTGAGACTTGCATGTGTCTTATGAAACATGTTCTCTTATCTTATTTCAAAAATGGTCACGCAGCCCCGGAAGATCTTCAGTGCCGTGTATCTCACGGGCTACATGTAGGTACAACGATCTTGCTGCGCAGATATCTGCAAAGACAGAACGAGGGTTTCTGTATCTAAGAAGGGTCATACGGAGATCATAGTTTGAGTGGGCAAGGAGAAACTTCTAATTCTTAAAATGAGATACGCCTTCACATAGGAAGACCTCGCTACTTGAAACCCGGAAAATGAATGACAATGACCAGAAGAGACAGAGCGGCACCCGACCTAAATGGCAGCCCAAGCCCTAGTTTTTCTTTAATTTGGATCTAATTACGTCCCATGAGCAGAATGACGTTGTCCTGATCCTTCTGAATTTGGTGAAAGACTATTGGAGTTGATTTGTCTGACTCTGAAACCAGCCAGTACGCCATTAATTGACTGATAAATCCTACAAAACTACAAAAACTACAGTAGCCTTCCAATTGGAGTCACAACCTAGCATTACAAAAGTCCCCATCCACTGACGTTTGTCAGTTTTAGTTAAGTTGAGATAGGTAGGCGCCCACATGAAACATTCCTCCCGTTTGAGACTAGCGCAGCATTTAAGAAAGAAACCAACAACATTGATGGTGCCAATTCCGAACAAGATCAGAAGTGCTAGTAATAAAACAGGTCGTATGGTGCATAATCACAAGAATATGTGTGTGCATAGTGCACAGTAGAAAAGATTACCAGTTCCTTGCCGCCGAGTCTTTGCTACGTGAATGGCTAGCTTGCGATGAAAACAAATTAAATCCAATAATTCCACAAGAATTAGCGCTCTCCTACACCCGTGCGATGCGGCTTCACATGGCCAAAGCATGGTAACACCAGAAAACTATAAGTACCCTAGTTTTTCTCCTCAAGAGTAGGTTGTCTACAACCGCTACTCTCATCCAAGACGAGTCTTGCAACCGCAACCGCAACATTACCGAAGAGCCCACCATAAGGATTGCCTTTGCAGGGGGACAGATATACTATTTATATCCTCCATTACACCAAAAAGTAATGAACAGTTTGTATCAGCGGGCGTCACGATGCAGAAGGCATTGGGAAGTGCAATTGGCAAGGCTGTCGAAGGAAATTCCTGGAAACAATTTACGAATCCAACCGCAGGCCGTGGAAAGACTGCTTTTCCAAAGGGTCAAGCAGAACAAGAACGTCTTGGGGTTCGATGGGACTATGATGGCGAGGTCACCAAAGCGGGCCAGGTTTATCACAAGTTCCAGATGCAGCGAAACGCTGGAAAAGTTCCCTCTACTATCAAAAAGTGGAGAGAAGGTCATGGTGGAACACATGCAGTCATGGCCACTGCCTTGGTCAAAAAAGACGGCTCGAAGGAAGATGCTGAGAAGGCTTTGGAGGACGCGGCAGCGTCGGTTAAGAGTTGAAGATCTCTAGTTTGAAACTATCATATATAGGCAATGAAGCAGACTGACAATTTCTGTTCGCGTACTATTGGCTAGTAGATGGGCTTAAGGATTGAGGAGTAGAATGTGTTATATAATATTGTCTACCTAGAGTATGAAGAAGTCTACCTAGAGTATGAAGAAGGGAGGGAGCAAAGGACCAGAGAGATGATGTGGCCCTGAAAGATTCTCACGATTCGAACAAAGCGGAGCGTAGTCGACACCTTTTCAAATCGAATGAACACAGCTTAATTTGGAACTATAAATAAAAATGTATTCAATTTTTCGTTGCCACTATAAAGCAAAATCCACAGTGAAGTAGGGTCATCAGCAATGATTACCTAATCAAATTAATGCCTCGGGGAACACCCGTGGACAACCAAAGCGCTTATAAGGGGCTATATAAAGACCCTTCCTAATTATTTCCTACCTCGCTACTTCCATCTTTGACAAAACTATGGCTAAGCGTTTATTTATCACATTCCCTCATATCCTTCACTCACAGACAATAACCCCCAAGAGAAGCCTAGAACTGATTCTCGCACGTCCTTTTTCGATGGCTCAGAAAATGGCTGCACCTTGTGACTTGTTCGAATACACATCCGGACGGTGGATGTACGTTGCATGCTTGCACAAGCCATTAATACTGATATGCCCCGCTGATATGACTTTAGCTATAATGACAATTTGAGACACCGTGAGAGAAGACGTGTTTTCAATATCTCTGAGCTTAAGCGCCTTGCCGCTTTAGCAGTTCAACAAAAGGAAGTTGATGTTATCGGATTCGAAAAACTTGCAGAAGGAGGCTTCAATCGAAGTTTCTTGATCACTATGCGAGATGGCTACCGATTTGTTGCACGAATTCCATATCCAGCCACCGATCCAAAATCCTTATTGATCGCGAGTGAAGTTGCAACGCTAGATTTCCTACGTGCTCATGGTATCCCAGTACCGAAGGTTTTTGGTTATTCTACCGTTGCAAATAATTGTGCGGGTACAGAATACATCTTTATGGAGCTTATCCAAGGAAAGAACCTAGGGGATGTGTGGTATGCCTTATCTGAACGGGAGAGAGAAAAATTGGTTGCGAGAATCGTGCAGCTAGAATCTCGTTTATTCAGTTTGCGATTTCCAGCAAGTGGAAGTCTATATTACTGTGATGATTTGCCAGATTGTTACTCCCGAGTCATTGTTCCAATCCCAGGATCAACCCACCGCTTCTGTATCGGCCCTGATACGTCGTTGGGACTATGGTACGGTAAAAGACTCAATTTATCGGTTGAGCGCGGACCATGTAAGTGATTTCCGGGTAAGAATAGGGGTATGGAAGAGACAGAGAGTTAATCTTCACAAAGACCAAGATCCTCTAGCAGTTCTCACTACCGGCGCCGCAAAGGAAATCGCCTATCTTAAGAGATTCGGGCGACCTCTTCAGCCATTTCAGCGTCTTCGCCGAGAGGTGTACAATTACCAAGCTCAGTCCCACCTTGAACATATCATGGATCTAGAGAAATACCTTCAGATTGCACCTCACCTTGTACCACATGACGCAGCCCTTCAGCGTCTAGCCATACGACACCCCGATCTTCAACCTAACAATATATTCATCTCTGATGATCTTGAAATCAAGGGATTGATTGACTGGCAACATAGTACGATTCTTCCATTATTTTTGCAATGTGGTATTCCAGAGAGTCTGCAGAATTATGGCGACGAGATCTCGGAATCACTACAAATCCCGACTTTGCCGAGCAACTTTGATGAATTGGAAGAAACAGAGCAATTCCAGGAAGCGGAACTCCTACGAAGGCGTCAGCTCCACTATTTCTATGTCAAACTGACAGCAGAAACAAATCCCGAGCATTACGCGGCCTTGACCTATGAATTCAGCACCTTAAGACGGCGGCTTTTTCACCATGCAAGTGATCCTTGGGAGGGTGACAATACGACATTAAAAGCCGATTTGATTACTCTATCTAGGAAGTGGACAGACTTCACTCGCGATGCGGAAGTATCTTGTCCAATTTCTTTTTCAGATGACGAGTCAACGGAATGTCTAAGACTGGAACGCGCAAAGTCTGAAGCAGATGAACAATTCCTAGCTTGCCAGGAAGTGATTGGAGTTGGAAATGAGGGCTGGGTGCCCCTGGCAGACTACGATGAGGCTAAAATAAGAGAGAGAACCCTGAAAGCCGACGCGTTGGACGCGGCTGAAACCCAAGAGGAGAAAATAAGAATCCAAGACAACTGGATTTTCGATGACTTCTGCGAGGAAGACTATATGTGAAGAATAAACCAAGAGACAAGGAAGGACCCTTCAGGCCTTGGCACTGTTTTATCCTCAGATTTATGAAAGACTACTCCGGAGCGCATGGTCATTTCTAGTTTTGGGATATTGACAACACCAACGAACAACCCTCCGGTGATTGAAGTATTACGTGAAATATGTCGGACCTCCAGGGCTCTATCTGGGAGAAACCAAGAACTGAAATACCCTTCAATACCAGTATTCCAATGGTTGTAAACAGGTATTCATTTTAACAGGGGCCTGGAAGATATGGTATGGTGGCTAGAATATGGTAGTACAATGGTATTCACTTATCACATGGCTAAATGCATATACATGTACATAACAGGAGGCAACTCGGAGATAGCAAAGTGATCAAGTCTTAGAAATGAGGTATCGACGTCACCCACCCAACAGTCTTATAAGAGTCTTCCGGGAGAGCTCTTAACGACGAACAGACCAAGCCCATTATTCCCAAGCGGGCAATGATATACAGGGCAATCCCAGCCTGTTTTATGTACATGTGTGTGTTGAATATCCTTTGCCAATGGACATCCTCACTCAAAAACTCCATAGAAGAGGGTAGTTTCTTGGCAACCTTTAAATGTAGCAAGGCCAGGAATGCAATATTAGCCATGTTAAAGATACATACGGCGCCTACAGACACAAAGCAGAAAACATTCCAAGATATCCATTCCGCTCGGGTAGGGAATGTATAGTTCCAACTATAAGGATAGAAGTCAGCCGATATGTTTCAATGTATAAACTCTGGCGAAAGCAACTCACGCAGCAATATGGATACCGCAATAGGACAAGCTAGTAAGTCCGAGGAGTATAACCGCTATATGGACGATCCACGACACTGTCTCTACGGGCCTTTCTTTCACCAGCTCAACGTCTTCCCCACCTTCTGATAGAAAAGGTGTCTTCATGGCATCCCAAGCTATAAGTAGGGTATGTTCTTCCTTGAGAGGCGCAAGGCGGTGCGTCCATCCAGCGGAATTCATAGTATCGTACAGATACCCTGGCAGATTATCGCGGTCATAGTGTAGAGGGATCACAATCGGGGCACCCATGTCTTTTGGCTTGAACCACCAAAAGCCATATATAACGATCCTCAAAAAGCAATAGGGGACGGTAGCTAGTTCAAATGGGGATACTGATATATGAGATGCCCATCTTGTGATAATGTTGCAGAGAAACCGAGTGACTTAGAGCAAGGTAAAGAGCTTACCCAGCTAATCTTGCTTGGCACGCTCTTGAATATCTCGATCTGGAAGATCCAACGGAGAAACCATGTCAGCTTGGATAAGTAACACCATCTCATCCTCGCGGGCCACAGTGTAGATCCAGTCATCCAGTGTCTGCAAAGCTAATCCTCCCGAATTGACGCAGAAGGTCTGAGTGAAGGTCCATTTCGTGGAGTCTGAATCTTCCTGGCCTCCCTCGACTAGTTTGTTCCGCAAAACTCCATGTGATCCTGATCCTGATCCTGACCCTGACCCTGCTCGTTTTCTAGATTCTGCTTCTGCCTGGGCCGCATTGTATCTAGTCCTAGAGTTTGTTACGTTGAACAACTCTAGAAAGGAAAAGGCCAGGATTATCTCCGGGAGTAAGAGGGCCATAAGCCACGTGCGTACGTACATGATTTGTCGCCGTGCCTCTGAAACCTGTCGACCAGGTACATCGGAGTGAATGATAGTCCAAGTGCAGGCAAAAATGGTAGACGAACAACTCCAGACAATGTCCCATGTGGAGCGGTTGTTCGTGTCGAGCTGCCAGCCAAGCAGTCCGGTGGATGCGGAGACACGATACTCCACCGGAAGCAGAAACAACAAACACAATAAGGTCGACATTAGGCACTCCATGCACGACTTTTTGATGAAGAGATTCGATCACATCTTACAGACTCAGCTGAAGTGGGACATTTCTTATCACGTGAGACCTTGCAGCGGTTGGAACTATGCAGCTATGGGCTTTCCTATTTGGGCTGTCGTTTCAGCTTTCTACAAATTTTCCTGATCCTCATCTTCATCGCTGGAGTTGTCAGGCCTTTAGTCTCCTTTATTCATGTGAGCATCTCTTTGCCTGCAATAATGACAATAGAGCCGGAATAAATGAATTGGGAATCAAAATTCCCTCTGAAAGGGAAAATTGTGGTTGAGATATAGGCAATGATCGGCACCCTCGAGGTCAGTACGAGGACAAGCTCCACTGTATGCCCCATGCTCAGGGATGATCGCCATCTTAAAGGCGGCCCATTTTCAATACTACCTAGCTAAATTGGGCTTAGTAAACAGCCAGTAGAACATTTGAAGGGTGTATATCATGTTCATTTGTTTAATTTATTATAAAAGGGCAAAAAAGGTCTCAAATACCTTCGTATTGGGCCTTTAACTTTTGAAATTGGCAAAAGCTTGCCCATTGGTTGCTGATACGAGAATGGGGGCCACAGGAGGCTGGTGTAGGCTGGTTGTTATGGAAATAGTCCCATTTCAGAACTTAGGTTGGACTCATCTTCTGTGCTAGTACTCCGTATAAATATTGAGAACAGCCCACAGGAAAAGAGAGACTTAGTATTTACTTGAATTGCATATTTACCACATTTTATATCGTATATTTTACGTGAGTACACAACTAGCCAGAAAAATGTGCTTCTGAAATAACGCTAGATCAATCCAGGCTTAACTATCTATCCTTCATGCAGTATTTAGTAGGACTGCCCACCGAGGTTATTCTGTGGATTTTCGAGAGCTTCGATAGCGTCAGAGACGCGCTCCATCTATCTCAATGTTGCAAAGATTTGAACAGGTTATTCAACCACCGAATGTATCAGGCAAAGATATTAGAATCAATCGTCTTAGGAGTAAGTTCAAATCATGTATACACGATATCCCGCTTACTTTGTTAGGACAAATTACCTCTTCCCAAAAGCCCTGACGCTGGTTGGTTACAAGCCCACTTTGGGGCCAGCTCTCTCTGGAAACCCTCTGAATCAGAGCTCCCGGCCAGGCTCACAGATGCAGGCACGCGAAAGTTTCTCACAACAGTTGGGTTTCCTTTAGCCCGGTGTCCTGGTATTCAATGGGACTCGAGTGAATTGAAGAAGAGTGTAGATGCCGGTGATGAGCTATACGCATACGATGCCGATGAGATATTTGGCCGTCGGTGGGCGGATGACGATTCCCCGCCAGTCAACTTTTGTTATAACTTCGGTTGTGTTGGTGGTGATGCTGTGGCGATGGTAGATGCCGAGGATGGTCTCGTTACTCACTATGACCTAGGCGGTTATGGTGACCAGGCCGATAGAGGGTTGATTGCAAGTTCCCTGCCTTCGCTGTTGGTGCTCTTGGGGACGATAGAGATCGTCATAAATCGAATAGGGGAGGCGCCGCAGGGGTTCAGCGATGAAGCTTTTGAAAATCTTCGAACTAAGATTTTATGTCAAGTACGCGAGAAAATGGTGGAGTATGATGATTGTGTTGAAGGCGACTCTCGCTTCTGGGAAGGTGTATTCGAATAAAGGACAGGCGCAGTTTAGATGCCTGCAGGCCTTTCCACTTGATTCTACCATCATCCTCGGCCATGTCCTCGGATTCGGTGATGGACATGGATATGTATAATATCTCGCTTGATAAGGCTGTTGAAGTGGGACACATTGATCCCAGCGTAGGTTGAACAAAAACGTCTGCTACTCATTCCTGAGGTCTTGTTCTGCCCAACACATGACCTGGTTGCGAATCAAGGATATTGATCTGCTCGGACATTCTTCATTTGGATACAGTGTCATTTTGTCAATTGGTAGCATATTCTCTGTTATTACGCTATCTGACTGTTAAAGGTGCTTGATGATGCTGATGCTGATAGTTTCCCATCCTAGGAACTAGCCATTAGTGATAGAAAGAGGGGACTATGGTGGCTGGTGGAGTTATGGCTAGTCGTCATAGTCTCTGATTAGTTGAAAACGACCTTTGCCGAAGTTTGAATTCACAGCGACTGACAATGCCTTCGGTCTTAGTTATAGCAAATCCATCAACCAGGTCGCGCTTCAGGTGGAGCGGGACCATCCTAGAAATGGGTAGAATGCGTCCTTGCTCGAGTTATAGTAGCGTCGGAAAACACGTTCATTTTTCTGGATATCCTTCTGGATGCGTCTTTTTGATATCTCCTGGGATGTCCTTGGATATGTCCGTTGTAAGTCGGATCAAGAAGGTCAGCATACCCTAACCAAAAGGGGTCTTTCGACATGGTTCTCTACTAGGGTAGTAATTCCCTACCTACCCGTTAATTGGAGACACCATGTTCATTGATCTAAGTTGCTAACCTCTATATGCACATGAAAACAAACCCCGGAATATATCAGTCCTGTCATAACAAAACTCACACAAAATGTCACACAGCTCACGCATAAGATGCCCAGCCTATTTGGGAGTTAGTAAAGTGACCGACGATAAAACTGGAAAGAGAATACATACCACAATACAACAGGGCAAGGTTCTTCTCATCACACGCCTGCTGCACCAATTCATTGACAGTAGCCGTGACACTGAGCGTTTTGCTAAGTTTTTTCGCCACCACAGTTAATGCACGGTCAGCTTCACTAGGTTCATTCTCACCCTTTGAGGAAAGAGCGTCAGCTGCACCTGGCAGAGCTGGAGGTCCATCACCGGTTTGATTGTCCTGCATCTGCATCTTCTTAACCCGAAGTGGGGAGACGGTCCAGCTATACAACGGATCATAACGTAATACATCAAGGATCGTCATTATGCTGTGCGATTCTTGGCGAAGTGCTTCCAGGGTAAATTCGCAACAGCGCCGGAAAACGCCTTCGGTCTTGGTAATACCGAATCCATCGACTAGGTCGCGCGTCAACCGGAACGGTACTACCTCAGGAACAGGTAGAACACGACCTTGTTCAAAGGCCACACCGAGATCAATGTGCACCACCTCCCCGGTCTTCTCATCTAGGAGAATATTATGTCCATGTCGATCGCCGAGCCCGAGAACATGGCCGAGGATAGAGATCGCAGCGGTACTTCGCGTGTAAGCTAACCGCTTGCTAAACCAGTCATCGGGGTTGTTAAACTTTTCCATGAAGAAATACTTCATCACTGGATGGAAATGCTCGGTCACCTGTCGGTAAGTTCTGACGCGTTGTTCAAATGATTTGGTCTGCACATCGGCGATGTGTTTCCGGCAAGTGATGGGTTTCATGTCCTTCGGGAAGTATTTTTGATGTGCGGGCATTAGGTAGTCGTGTAGAGGAATCGTGTTCGGAACGAACTCAATGATTCCTGCGCTTGGTGTCAATGGGAGAACCTTATATGTCCGGATGCCTAAGCTCCGCTGGCGCGTGGGTTGGTGATCTTTCAGAAGACTGCTGACTTGCTCAAATACTTGCTCCATGATGGCATCTTGTCGCAGGTCATCATTTCCTCCCTTGTACTGTTGTTTTGTTAGTTTTCAGCTAGAGACGTTGACGGGGCTTCAAATAGAGAAAGCTTACCAATTGCTTGTAGCGCTCGCCGTTGGATGCAACGGCGGTCACAATTTTCGGGGCACTAACGCCGGAAGCAATCGTAAACTCAGGGTGGAATTTTATGACTGTAGGAACGTGACTATACTTGCAATCTGCACGGAGGTCGATTTTCATTGTCGGGGGTGGTAGTTTGTAGGTGATGGCATCTTGTCCAAGACGCTGGCCAGTAGTCAAGTTCTTCAGTAGAACTTTAGCACCGCTTTTGTATTTGCTGTCTGGCTTGTCGACTGCAAATCGCACATAGCTGATGTTCACGTTGTGCACAGCAATCCAAGTCTGACCGATGTGACTATCGTTCTTTAGACGATCCACAAGCTGGTTTGCAGCACGGAAACGTGAGTGAGACGACTGATCCTTCCCTCCTTTGGACTTGCTGCTGGCGAAAATTTGGTACATGCCATGGAACGGATGTTCGACACATATTCTGAATACCAATCGAGTGAGTAATTTCTGGAATTCATCGGAGACATCGAGTAGGCGAGATGATAGCTGGTTCATTAATGGTGCAAACTTCCGGCTGGGTACATCGCTGAGATACCGATAGACAGCTGAATTCGCAGTCTCACTGTCTGATTTATCAAGCCAGAGAGCACAGAAACGTAGAGCATCGTTGTTGTAAGTGTCGCTTTCCCTCAAACTGAGAAGGTAATTTTCGAGGCACTGCTGTAGGAAAGCCTCCCGACTTCGCAGCAAACGTTGATATTCGCGGTCGTCAAGGTCGAACCATTGCTTTGCTTTGGCCCGATAATTCTTCAAATATTCTCTCTCCTTGCCTGTGGCATTCTTCATCATCTCCTCCAGGCCAAGGACTTCTTTCTCCTTGCGATCACGTAGTTGTTCCACTCGCTTGAAATCTTCCAGTCCATCAGGGTTCAGTAGCTGCTGATCACAGAAGGTTGCAAACCCGTGATAGACCCGCCCAGCCTCTTCTCCGTCGGAGCTTCCTTTCAATTCCTTGACCGCGGGATATAGGTACTCTTGAAGAATCGAGTCGGGCTTTTCCAAGCGCGCTTCAGCGACGTGGTGGCCCTAAACATGACATTAGCACTTTAGATTAGAAGCCCGTTTCGGAGGATTTCCTTCAGGAGTCTTTTGAAAGGATGTCCAACTTACCAAAGTCACAAGAAGTTCAGCTCGACTGAGGGGGATTGCCTGCTTATGAAGGTCATTCTGGCCCTTCAGTTGCTGAAGCATGCGAATGGATGCGGTCATCTCTCCTTGATCCCACAGAACATTGGCAAGATCGAATTTTGCAGCTCCGTCAATGTTCATTCCCAACGCTGCGCACGGCTCAGCAAGCTTCGAAAGGTTCATTGCAGATTTGAGCGATGCTTGGGAGATACCATGAGCTCTTGTGATTTCTAAAGATCGCCGAATAACTTTCGCTTCTAGAAGCCGTGAATCCCCAAGACTCAATTTTGCCCACGATTTGAGCATATCATTTTTCCTGACTGATGAAAACAACGCCTCGTGCCAAGACAAAATTTCTCCAACTTCATGATAGCTGTTCTCTCTAATCAATATTCTGTGGACAGTTTTGAAAAGGGAAACACGCACCTCTCAGTTTTCAACCAGCTGCTTCTCGCCATAATATTCTGCCACCCTTCTTCCATATCTTTAGAGCACGCGGAGTGCAAAGTGTCGCTGATCTCAGTCATAATTGCCAAAGCACGCATTGAGCTTCGCAACTGAATAGCAGATCCACTGGTTTTGAGAAGAGAGCCCAGTGTTGTCAACAAACCGCTTTCGATTGAGCCAGTGACCTCAAGTAGAGAACCTGAGGTATTGATACTTTGGAATGTACGGAATACAGTGGCAGATGGTGAGGAATCCAGAGGTGATACTGGAATATCCCATTTTTGAAGACTAGTTGCAGCTTGCAACATGCTGTCAAATGCGACAGGGGCATCGTCTGCACTGCTAGAGGCAGAGAGCATCGTATTAGCAATGCCCTGAAGGTTGGTAGCATTCAAAGCCTTCAACACTCCGCATGATTCTGTATTGTCAGACATCTGGATTTCACTGTCGTATTTTGCACTCTGGAACAGGAGATTTTTGAGGCCGGAGCTTTCGTACTCTAGCCGTTCCATAACGCTGGCCAAAGATGAGCTCTGCTGAACACCATAGAACAAGTCCGGGTCATCGATGTTTTTGAAAACATTGTGCAGGAAAGCAGGCGGTGGCTCATATTTAACGACAGATGACCGACGAGATGTCGTAACCGTTCGGGATGTTTGTATTTCCAGGAAAAGCAGCGAGGTTTTATGCAAACCGCAGCGATGTGCAGCCAAAGATGCCTCTCCAAAGTCAATATCAAGCCATTTATCGCGTTGCACTATAGTTGATTCATCCGGCACAGGTTGATTGCGAAGGTAAAGAATGCAGTTGATCACAAGCTGAGCGTGAGGTAATGTTTCCTCGCCAGCCCGAGACAAAACCTGTCGGAAAGCAGCAGAGATAACTTCTCGGACCTCTCCTATTTCGCCTTTATCCTCCTTTTCTGACAGCAAAACATCATGAACCACATATGGCAACAGTTGCACTGCTAAACCAGGAGTCACGTTGAGCACTTTTCGAAGAGAGCTAATGACTGGGTCTTCTAAAGCAGCGTTCGATAAGAACAGGGAAACACTGCGAGCCCAGTCAGAAACCGACAGCCCGGCGGTGCTGGTTGCTGCATTTGCACATCTCTCCTGCTCCGAATTTGAAAGTATAACGGCGGGACATATGTATGGGTTCCAGATGAGGGCTTTCATCAGTGATTCAGGAATCACCTCAGTGCAACCTTGAAAGCCTGGATAATTCGCGATATTGCTGATGATCAGCTGCAAGGTGCGCTCAACCAGGCCGGCTTCAAAATGCTTTTGCACGTGTAGCATATCGCAAAGCACCCGAAGAATCCTGGCCTTAGAATGGCAGAAAATGTCAGACGACAATGAAGACATGGGGGATTGAAACAGGGAGAGATCCTGTTCTCGCAGGAGCAATTGGTCGATTTTCCCAGTGGCAGCGAAGGATCTTCCGATGACCCGAGCGGCCCAAAGTCGATACAGGGGTCCTCCATTGGAAGTTTGAAGTGTGCCCCATAGAGATACAACATGGGAAGCGGGATCCACATCTTCAGTCGAGACCCAGTTCCCAGTGTCGGATGTCTGCTCGAATTCGGGACATAAGAGCGACAGAACAAGATCCGCCACAGGCTTACTCAACAGCGAAGTCACAGAATCCCGGTCTTTAAGAACTTCGAAGACCAAATCTTTCCCAAGCCGTCCACCTGAAGAGCCCTCGGATATCGAGAATTTCTCGGCTAGTAAAACAAGCCGATCAAATGATGTTTTCGTCTCTGCATTCCAATCAGAGGAATGGAGCTCTCCAAGGAGCTTGACCAGCCACTGGTAAAATTTTTTGGCATTTGAATGCACTGTTCTGAATTGACTTTCCTGGGTCGTGTTTTCAGGCATCGACGAAAATACTCTGCGGAGAGTGACCAGTGTTGAGACAGCAATACCTGCAGTGAACCCTGGTGTTACCTGGAGATATGATTTCCCTGCCTCGAGAAGATACCAGAAAACCCCAAGAGCATCCTCAGAACAATGGATGTCGTCAAGGAAAGGCCGCAAAGAGCTTAGTGTCATCTCCAGAGGATAGTCTTGAAGTATGATGGGACCAGCCACACAGGCTAGAATTCTTATTTTGCGGATCACAGAACAAGCATGAAGCGAGCCAAGAGCAGGATGTATGGATTCAAGCAGCGAACGGCAGACAAAAGACACCAGTGATGGCGTCCATATGGATTCAAATTCAAACCCAGTGCGTCTGCAAAGAAACTCAATCTCATCCAGGAGATAGCGGGCTCGAAAAGAGGGCTGTTGATTTGCTGGCAGTGAACTTTGAGACGTACTTTTGCTGATTATTTGCGCTTGAATGTCAAGCGCATGACCGAAGTTTTCATGCTTTGAGAATGCTCGTCCGATTTGGTCATAGTAATCGAGTGATTTGAAAAACGTAGCAATAATCAGGGGGAACTGGCTCTCGATTTGTATCATGAACTGGTCTGCCCCAAGAAGTTTCCGCAGACGAATCTCAACACCCTTGGGTTGACTGCCTTGCCCCGGAGGAGTACTAATATCTCGTGCAATGCTGTATGCCTCGGCCATGTGAAACGAGGTCGCCAAGAGCTCAAGATGTGGAATCTGGAGGTGTTTAGCAAGCTCAATTGTCTCTTGTTCCTTGGCACGCATCATCATTTGCCCAACGATTTCATCTTTGACATCCACCAGCATGTCTTGAAGGCTGTCATAACCAAATATACTAAATGGCATAGACATGATACTCTGTGTTTCGGTCCATGTGTAGAGTATTTGAGACGAGAAAAGCCGAAATAGTTCTTTGGCATCCTGCAGACCAAGAGTCTGAGAAACGGAGACCATACATTTCTCAGCGTACCACAGTGATAGTGGTACTTGAGCCGGGGTTTCAAATAGATGGTAGATGCTTCTTCGTAGCAAAGTGTGCCATCTGGAAGCCAACTGCGAAAGCACAAAAAGGCGGACTGCAATTCCTTCGATCCATTCTGGGTCTCGCGGTAAGCTTTCCAATACATCATCGAAGATGGTATCATGGTCTTTGAGAAGGAACCGCTCAAATAAAGCAGGAATGAATTTCGCAACGCTGAATTTAACCTGGACACCACCCTCTTGAAGGATTGTGAACAAACTTGTTCGTGGTGACGGAAGACATTGCTCATTGCCGTATGAGGGGCATGCGCCAATCACCCCCTGGACGAGCTCGGCTAAGGCAATGTAGACTTTCGGGGTAGCTCTTTTCCGGGCCAAGAGCGCTTCCATAAACCAATTATACAAGTCCATAGCCGAATCTTTCAAGGTATTATCAGGGCCGTTTGTCCAGGAGTCGACAAAGCTGGTCATCATGCGGATGCAAACACAATGTGAAGCCTCACATCGTTCCATTTCATAAGACTGTAGACACTTTTCACCCAGGTCTTCTAGGATGAGGAGCAGTTCCGAGGGCTCCGATTTCGAGCAGAGTCGGAAAATTTCAGGTAAAATAGCCTGGGCTGCTAGGATATCGGCTTCATCTAAGCCAGTCAAATATTTAACGACAGAGGGCAAGTTAGAATCTGCTTGGGTTCTGAGAAATATTGATAGTTGAATGGTTACACAGCGTTGATATGTGACAGGGTCAAGGAAGACAGACAGAGAATTCCGGTTCAAGGCAAGAATAGTCTCATCAGTCGCTAGTGGGGTTTCTGTTATGAATCGGTCATCTAGATCCATAGGATCTTCGGTTGTAGATGGACTCTTTGAGCTATGGCGGAAATGCTCGAGCGTTTTGGAGAGTGGAGCAACGAGCTCGTTGAGACTAGTCTTGATCGCAGGAGGTGTGTCAGAACTCGTTAGAGGACCAAGGAGCGGCGACAGCAGGTCCAAGCAAGACTGCAGGAAAGCAGGTTCATGAGTATCAGCTGCCAGAAAATCGCATATAGCGTTCCACAAACTCTGACAATTCCGACGAAGATCTTGTGATCGAGATTGAGATAACGATGATCGAGGAAGACATGCCATAAAGAGGGAGGCCACAACACAAAAAGACGCCAGAATCTGCAAGTTATCTGGAGTGATGTGTAATCTTTCTTCATTCATAGCGTGCCATGCGTGTAAAAACGCCTCGGATCTCACCCGAAGCAAATCTAAGATCACAATATCATCAGGGTCTTGCCTCGAGAATTGCTCCAAGGACCATGTTTCATGCAGGCCCCAGGGGTTTGCCGGGGAAGAATTGGTACGAAAAACATAATCCAACAATTCGCGGTTCTTGTGTAGAAAGAACCAAGTACGGGCTATAAGCCCTGGTGGCCCTGTGACCTGATAACGAGGAATGGTGAAGGATCGATTAGTGCATGACAAAAAAAGGTCCAGTAAGTCCAATGGGCGGGCATACGCAGCTACTCGAGCTGTCTGGATTCGATCAGTTACCGAACCTGCAAAATGATTGTCAGAGCTAGGAATCACAAAAGGAGCATTTTAAGGTGGTGTACCAGCCCAGACTTCTCTTAGCCAGCCACATATCTGTATCGAGGTCTGTTGAGTAGACCCAGGATCAATCTGTGTCTTCATCCGTGCAATCGAGGCCCATAGCCTTAAAGATGAGTCTGAGATAGCAGATGGTCCATTGGCAGAAGTCAAAAGTGACCGCGTTGTCTCCATAGCTATTGAATAATCCAACAAGTCTGACTGCAAAACCATACTTAATAGGTTACACGCAGCTCTTGATGTCGCTGGAGATGAGAATGCACGTGTAGTAAATTCGACTACTCGTGGCCAGTGAGTCCTAATTCCAGGGGATTTGGCAGTAGCCCCGTTCGCAATACTGTTTTGATATTCAAGTTAGGGCGTCTCTTCTTGTGCTTTTGGTAAGGTACATCTGGGTGAATTTCCAAAGAGTCTTTCCAGTGATGATTCATTTACGTACCTTGTCAGAGCAACCATTGTCCAGGATGACAAGGCGCCATTACCGTCAGAGATGTTCAGAACAAGCTGCTTGAAGAATGGCTCCTTCATCTCAATGTCAATTTCAGATTCGAGGAATGGGATGAGTTGTAATGCGCATATTCTCCTTGTGCCTATGGCCGAGACCGAGTCTCTAAATACGTCCTGGATCTCAGAACTGAAGCGCTGTCTTTTGATCGAGCCTTCGCGTGCTGACCCAGACTTGATTCGGGTGTGAATACCCTCCGAGAGCTTGAGCAGTTCTGCAATCAACCAGAGGACTGTCCAGTTATACTCCGATCTAGCAGTTCCGAGGCGAGGTCCATATACCGGTCTGTCCTGGCTTGTTTCATTTTGATAGAGCGTTGTTTCATCGATTTGTAGGATCTCCTTTTCTGATCGCCTCACATATTCCGAATGGAGTGTACTGGCCAATCCTTCGATGTCATGTGCCAGAGATTCAGATGGCTCTTTACGAGCAGTGTCCACGAGAACGATCATCGACAGCATCAAAGTGGCAAGTAGCTCCTCCTTGAGAATCTGTAACCTAGTGGTCCATAGGCGTCGAATTATTGGAACCAGGCCCAAGAGAACGGAACGGACAAGCTCGGATTGATCAAACATGACTTTTGTAACAACTGCATTGATGCTATTGAACGCGAGTTGGTGTGCATTTCCAGCCACAGATGAGTCGACAAACTCGGAAAGTCCATGAAGTATGCTTTGGGCTGTAGTTTGAAGAGGGTTCGCACTCGTTGTCAAGAGTTGAATACAAATTACAACCTCTTCAATGACATTTCTATTGCCATCATGCCTTTCCCTGCTGATTGGGACAGGGGCGGTCACCCTTGAAGGGGTAGAGCGGCTGTCGCTGACATCTTGATCTTCAGGAACAGATCGATGACCGCTTCGAATACTCAATTGACTTTCATCATTCTCCCGGAAGCTAATATTGGCGAGGCAAAAGCTTATGAGCTTTTCCCAGTCTTCTTCGTCAAGATGCTCAGTATGAGGACGGTAACGTAGAAGCGATGCCAGACACTTGGTATAGTCCAGGCTCAGGGGTTCCCACAGCCCTTCCCCAGGGACTGGTATGGTCTCAGTAATGTGGTCAACAATGGCGCGGACTGTTTTGATTCTCAAATTTTTTAGGAAGAGGTCAACAGCCATTCGGAGTACAGAAGCACATGTTGAGAGCCGTGACGCAGAAGGGGTGTTTGTGGACTTTTGGGCTCGATTATATATTGACCTTTCTGCTGCGACGAAACGGAATAGTGATTCAAAGATCTTGTGGCAAGCCTTGTCATTGAGTGTCTGTCTAAGTAAATAGAAGATTAGTTAGTGTTTTATAGCTTGCATGGTTCATTTGGGGTAGTCACAGCTTGGAGCTCTTCTTATTCTGCTGGAAGATGTGCTTTAAGTCTACCAAGTGAGTTAGCACCAGTATTTTTGCGATGAGATAATATAGAAAGTATCAAACCTGCCAAACCATCCGAGCGGGCCTTCTGCTTGTCTGACGAGAGCAGGCTAATCGTCTTGTCAAGAAATACCTCCCCCATCGCGTCTTCTCGGGGGTCTTCTTTGGGGTCTTTTCTTATCTTTTCTCGGCGTAAAGAAAACCTTGAAACACTTAGCGTCAACAAATCTTCTCGCATTGGGCAGAAAACGACATCTCAAATCAATTAGCCAGTCGAGCTAATTAATCGACTCGATAAGCGCGAGGTGATTGTGGTGGAAAGTGGAGTGGCAGTACTTGAGACAGCTGTCTACCGCCCGATTTTTGTCGCGTTCCGCCTTCCTGGACTCTGGAACAAACAGAGAGCTTGAGCTTCACTTCTCAACTTCATCCCGCCGTCATGGCAGAGCTCCAGGACACCCGGAATGGCCTGCGTGGCCTCTATCAGGATCTATCTGCCCTTTCAACCTCTCAACTCCCCAACGTCGATCGCTTGTGTTTCGAATTGGAGGTCCATATTCAAGACTTTCGCAAACTCCTAGACAAGCCAGCAAAATCCAATGCCAGCCGTCAAGCTGTTCTCTCGGGTAAGTCGTCACTTGGTATCTTGGTTATCCCAAGAATCTCGTTCGTCGCTTTTGACAAGGTACTAACGTCGAATGCGATACCCCAGGGAAGATCACCGTTGCCGACGTTGAATATTCGGTGAACCAGGACTTCCAACAAGGCGCACTGCAACTGTCCGATGCGCTTGATATCGATGAAATGGAAGCAGCAGTTATGTTTCTGGCCGCCCAGGAAAATTCACAAGCGCTGGACAGGCCGCCGCTGATCGCTGCGATAATAAGCTTCCACGAGCGCCGCCTTTTTACCCTCGAGTGTCTACGTCTCATCTTCCGAGAATCGCGCGAAATTGAACATGAAACGACGCACCCTATTATGCACGAAACACTAGCCCATGTTCTGGAAATTAAAAACAGCCCTCTGCGGAATGCCTCCCTCTTCGCGCGAAAAGCCTTGAGTTCCATGACCGACATCCAGAAATGGCTGTCGCTTCTTGGAGATCAAGTTCAAAAAGCCTCAGTTGTTGGCCAGGAAAATGACCGCGATATCATGGAGGCTATTGAGTTCCAACGTACGAGTCTGCAACAACAACATGAGTCACTCGGAGCGATCCTATTCTATATGTTTAAAGGGACATACACAAGCTGCGAAGACTTCCGCATACTTGTGAGTCAGTTAAAAAACATTGATCGCTTTGACGGACTCCTGTTTCATTACATTCCAGTCACAATTGCGTCTTTTGTACAGCATGGTTCTCCGGAGGGCTCTGGATCCGAGAAGGAGGCACGAGATCTGCACAAATTAGTCACTACATCCAAGGAGGGTCAAGGCTGGAAGCTGTCAAATTTCCACGCCGCCCTTGTTGCTCTGTGGCTCTCAGTTTACAGTGGATGGTACTTTGATGGTCTTTCATCCCCATCAGTCGACGCGGAGAAGGAATCTGAAGAGCGTACGAAGATGTTAATGTCTTCTCTCGATGATGGCGCCCTTGATTTTATGCTTGCGATCTGTTCCAGCGTCAACACCGAGGAGTGGGCCGACCCCGCGCGGAGCGAATTAGTGACATTACTGCTCAGGGAAAGTGTTGTATCATTGCCTGATCCCGAGCCATGCTCTGGCTTTATGAAGGAGCTTTTGATGGAAAACCTCGAGGTTTTCGTGGAATCATGCGTTGCAAATATGCCTGACGCAGTCCGGCGGCTGAAGTCGGAAGAGGACTCACAACGACTGGACCAGATCACCGCACTCAGAGATGGCCTCACCTCTAACCTCCACCGTAGCTTGGTAGAGGTGCGGACTCACCTGGAGTCACTTCTTATGATTATCTCATTCGCTTTTGAACACCGACAAGAAGCCGCCCAAGAGTTTTGGGCTGACCCTGATGGGAATCTCTATGGCTTCCTTCAGTGGGCGTCCAAACGGCAGACTGTTCCCCGGGTCAGCGCTTTTTGCGAAATGCTGTGTTCGATATCCGAAGGCGAAGAAAATGCAGCAGCGGCGCATCGATTCCTGTCGGAGGAAGACAAATTTATGCCTTCTAAGTTCAAGCGATCCACAACAATGAATTGGTCGCAAATGTTCGCTGAACTAAAGCTTTACGCATCTCGGGTCACTGAGAAGCCTTCCACTACAACAAGCCCCCAAGGGCCGCCAGGGATCTTTCGTCCACGGAAACCAGAGCCCGTAGAAATGAACGAGCCTGAGAGCCCAGTGATGCTGACATGCTACCTTCGATTGATAGGCCACCTGTGCAAGCAAAGTCGGCCTATCCGAGACTGGATGCTGCAAAACGAATCCTTCAATGTAGTTAGCACGCTGTTAGACCTGTGCAGTGGCCCGATTCCATCGCATCTTCGGGCAACTACCTTTTCAACTCTATCGGCATTGATGACTGACAAATCCTTCGCCGTTGGAAAAGAAACGTGGGTCCGTCTTGATGGGTGGTTATCGGGAGGAACCGGTGCGTCCGGCATTGGCAAAGTGCCTTTGGTTTCCAACCCTGCTGTCTGGCACCAGCAACAAGCCTTGCAAAAGATTGGAGAGAGCTTTGATCAGACCAATGCATTTGTTGTTCTTATCAATGCACTTACTGCTCCCTCGTCCGACTCAATTGACGACCCAATGTCACTACCTTTCCCAGAGACCTTAGGTGGAACTTATCGCATGTCCGGGATTGAGCCTTACGTCGATTTCATTTTGGGGCATGCCTTTTCACGGAAGATTCAAGATCTTAACGAGTATCAATCCCGCCTGTTGACGTTCAACTGCCTGGACTTCGTTGTGGCAAGCTTGAAATCCTTCAATGAAGAACTAGTGTTACTTCTGAGCCAGCCATCCATGTCCGATTCTCCGACGCAGACTTCATCGCTGCTGACGTATGTTCGCTCGCACCCGTTTGCCCGCGTGGTAGATTGGCTTTTCAATGAGGATGTACTCAAATCTCTGTTTGCAACCTCTAAACAAGACGTTTCGGACGTCGCTACCGCGTCGCCTGACTCTGTTTTGGTTCTGACCTTGCACCGGAGTCTGGAGGTTATGAACTTGCTCATGGACCTGCAATCGACATACTTTAATATTGTGAAGCCTTTGGTACACTCCCAGCCTGTACCATCCCGGACCATCGTCGCAAACTCCTCGCTCGCTTCATTTGAGGACACCGTGCTGAACAATCTGACACTCATCCCGTCACTGTGCCTCTATTGTGGCACGGCGCATGAGCAACTTACCGTCATTTCAATGGCTTTACTGGAAAAGCTTACTAGTTCCAGAAAGCTCAACAAGATGACTTCGCCGGAACTCATCAAGTGGCAATCCTCGAACAAGATTGTGGAGGTGCTTGCATCTGAGGTCGACGTGGACAGCATATCCCGGCCGCTGGTGTTACAGATGGAACCTGACGTGAGAGAACTTGATTTCGGCCCGAACGCCGCCGGCTATGTCATTCGGGAAAGCCTTCTTGCTCTTTTGAACAGCTGCCTAGGAACGATCACAGATCGCCCAACGGTGGCTCATCTGCTGCTAGGCTTCGACTGCGTGGGCAATATTCTCGATGTGTCTTCGGAGGGGCTATTCGCGAATCAAAGTTCCTTGCTACATGCCATCATGAATTTCCTGAAGTCTTATCCGGAGATCCTCGATGATGGCATTATATCTTGGGTAGTACACCTCAAACGTATGGCTTTCGAAGTGCTGAAGCATTTGTGGTCATCGAAGCTGGCAAGCTACTACACCCTTGGTGAAATGCGTGCTCAGGAATTCCTGCGCGAGATGTTTGCCTACCAACCAATCATTGGCCCGAGCATTGCCTGGAATGGATTCCCTATTGATTCGGAAGAATTTTGGCTCACAGATGCTGCCACTGCCTTGGCAGAATTCCTGCTTTACCGAAGTCACCTCTTCACATATGCCGCAACCGAGGTTCGCTCGACAGCGAAGGCAAGATCGCCGGCTCTACATGCCCAAATTCTTTCTGTGTTGCTCGGAAACACGCTTGCGGATAACGGTGAACCAATATCTAGTCCATCCGTGTTTGATCTTTTCGACTTCGCGGATCTTGATGTTGGACGCGAGTTCAATATGCCCCAGCTCGTCTTGCTCGGCGACGTTGCTCTTCAATTAGAAAGCAAGCGGGAGGAGGGCCTGTACAGCATGGAAGGGGTAGAGGAAATGATACAAATGCGGAAAGCAGAACTCACGGCCAATGGACCCCTCCGCCAGCATGATGAGGAGCAGTTGCTAGCTGAGGCTAATGACCTGAAGTTGTTCATTCTCGCAACGAAGCAAAACAACCTGATTCAAACCAATCGCTATCACGCCCTCCGTTCCTGGGTAGAGCTCGTTGCTACGATGATCACTTGCTCTGCTATCGATGAAGGAAGCAGGCCGGCTTTTATTCTACATTCAATCCAATTAATTCTCCCCAAACTCACAACGGCGATCGAGGCGGATCTTCCCGAAGCACTTGAACTGGCACGATTGGCTGAATTATTGATCGGTAGACTTGCACCGGAGCCATCGGCAACAGATGCGTCTCGAAGCGGGGATGTCATCGACGAAAAGCTGCACCAACTCTTCCAACTCTGCATCCGAGGCACTAACCTGGCAACAGGGAATGTGTTGCTAAGAGAAACGCTTTACAGTATTTGTTCACACTACATAACACGCATTACATCATCGAACAAGGGCCATGAAAACCTACGACGTCTTAGCCAACATGTCATCAAAGCGGCCGGTTCTAGCCTGATTGAGACCATGTGTGATGACGCCTATACTGGCCAAGAGTCGTGCCGTGCATCCGCTCTTGTTCTATTGAATAGTTTAGCTGTTCTAGATCGCCAAACTGATTGTGTTTTGGCTGAGCTAATCGCGAGGTCGAACTATTTGAGTCTATTCCTGGATGCCTTGCGGTCTCTTCCCCTTGAACTTCACAATGCTCAGGGAAGCGGTCAGTCATTTCCCATTTGAAACAGTCATGTTATTATAACTAATCAAAAATTCAGACACCCCAGCACTACTGGCATACTATGAGTCGCTTTTGTCATTACTTCAGCGGCTGTCTCAAACCAAGGTCGGAGCAAATTGTGTGCTCAACTCCGGTCTCTTCCAAGCCGTGCACGAATCACGACTTTTCGCTGCTGATCCAGACATCGGCATTGGTCAGTCAATCATATCTAGGCCCGATTATGCCTTGCTAACCTCCTCAGACATTGAAAATCCCGATGCCCTTCAGAGGTATTATGATCTTCTTCTTTCAGTTCTTCAGGTCATCGTATATGCGGTTTTCTCCCGAGGTATCCACAACGAACAGCTTAAGGAGCAGACCCGGATATTTTTGGCTGAAAACCGGCCATGCATGGTGGGAATCTTCAAACGATCTGCCAAGATTGGCAATACATCAACCGCCCACCACGAGACTCTATGTGAACTAGTTAAGACATTCATGGCTCTTGTTACTGTCACTGATTTCATGGAGGTATGTGTTCTTGTCTTTTCTTGCAGTAAATATACTGGGTCGAATCAATGATCATGTGACTAACTAAGTGTAGTTCGAGGAGCAGGAAGTCCAACATAGCGCCCGACCAGCGTTATTCTCATGAGGTCTTTGCCTACTGATGCTCACTGGAAATTTGAGAGGAAATGCATGTATCATTATGACCCGGTGGAGTGCAGGCGGTTCCCAGGCTGAGCGATTTTACTTTGAATTTATTTGCATCCCATCTAATTCGTCTTGTGTAAGACATCCGCTCAGCTTGAGCCTTTGGGCCTTGTCCTGGCCATCCTTTTGTAGAAATGAGGGATATGTTCGCTCTTGTCGAAGTAATAAAGTCAGCCCAAGTTCCTGGGTCTGGAGGCTATGTTTCCCTGATGGATAGCTGCTCCGTTCGAGGCATACCCAGAAAATGCATACCCCCTAACCTCCAAATGACGCTTGGAGGGCATCGTCGGAGGTGATGTACGACAGTTGTTTGGGACCATGACGACAATGCGGTTTTCCGCCTAGAAATCTATTCGTCCTATGATTCATGATACAATCCATGATATTGTACAATTTGATATTTAGCGGGTCTGTCTGGATTACTGATCCAAAGGGAAATTTAGACTTGCATAGATCTTAGGGACGTACTGTATATGATATATATGATAGGTGGGATTAAACGTCCAAGAAAAAGATGATATCTATCTAAGTATAACGAACGCGCTGTGACCACTCAACTGGGCCCTCGCATCATCTTTAATATCCTTGTTAGATGCATTCGCCAGTCTGTCTTTTTTGGTGTCTTTTTTGGTGTCTTTTTTGGTGTCTTTTTTGGCGTCTTTTTTGGCGTCTTTTTTCATCTATTAGCCAGCCCAGCGAAAATAAGCCTTGGAAAGAGTATAGTTTTTGAAAGAAGGATTTCCCTCCCATACATAACCTAGCGCTAACTCCTATTGATTTGATAGGCCCGAGTTAGCTGAATGTATGGATGTTCCTACATATATGTACCTTACTTAAGTAGGTTGTAGTTGTACGTAGTTTACTTCCAAGTTTGCCCTAACTGGTTTCTATGACCACCATCCACCATCGTACCTTCCCGTATAACTTCCATATTTTGTTTACCATTTCATCGTACCTTCCTGTTGCCATTGCCCGTTGCCCGTTGCCATGGAATATCTCAAATGTTATTTATTTCCCCCCAGTCCTCTTTTCGTTTTCTCTTTTCTCCTCTCCCCATGCCACTGGCTATTTTTCAATTGCACTTGCTTTTGATTACCAAAACCATTTCTCATTGCTTTCAAAGCTTTTCATCATGCACCTCTCTTCTTCTCCCGCTTCTTTTGGCAGAAGGATTCGTCCTTCTCGCCTTCTTTCTAAACACCGACCACCTCCTGTAAAGTCATGCCTCGCCGCTCCCGACTCCGAGCGGGACTCCACCCCCTTTGAAGAGCCTCGTGTCCGGAAGACAGTACACTTCCCAGACGATAAGCTCTTCCTTGAGCGGGTCAGGATAATCCCGGCTCGTGAGGAACGGCCCATGAAGACCGTCTTCAAGAAAGGTCAAGTCGCGGAGACGAAGTCGTTCATCATGTTCACTTCGAATCCCTCGGGCTCCAACCAGCGGTTCCTTTCCAAGCTTCCTGGAAGCTCTGGACCTAGGTACGAAAGCCATTCACAATGGATGAGTGTTGTACGTGCCCGTCAACTTGCCGCTGCGTATTCGTCAGAGCCCCGTTCTCCGCGATCCGCACCTTCCTCCAATGAGTCTGCCTTTGACATGTCCTCCCTGAAGGATGCCCTGCCCGAGCCTGCCTCCGGTGGTTCATTGCATGGGTCTGCCTTCAACATGTCCTCCCTGAAGGATGCCCTGCCCGAGCCTGCCTCCGGTGGTTCATTGCATGGGTCTGCCTTCAACATGTCCTCTCTGGCAGATGACTTGCCGGACCCAAATGACACCTTCAACATGCGCTCGCTCATGGATGCACTGCCTGAGGTTGCCCCCAAGCCACGTGGGTTTTCCTTTGACATGTCCTCCCTCAAGCGTGCACTTCCCGGCCCTGATGCTCCCTCTGAAGTATCATCCCTTGCACATGAGCCCAAGTCCATGGTTGCCCCCAACTCTTGCGATCTACCTCCAAAGGTCCATGTACGTGCTGCTCAGACTCACGTTCAGGTTGGCTCCTTCTCCGCCACCTGGTCCTTCGGCCTTTGTGGGCTCTTCCTTGTGTTGGGGGCCGTCTTCCCATGCCTTGTACCAGCGATCGATGCTGCACTTGTGCTCTTTTTCATTTTAGGGACTTGATTATCTTCATGCTGACGGGCCGTATTCGGTGTCCTCGGTCTTTCTTGGCTGGCATGACTTCCTCTATTGTATTTATCTTCTTGTTGTTGTTTCTTTCTGGGTCTGTTCTTTTTGTGAGGCTTTTGCCGTTTGCTTTTGTGAAAACAAAAAATCCCCAAAAAAATTGCTTTCTGTTTTTGCATGTTGGTACTTTGTTCTGTTCTGCTGAGGCTTTTGCCGTTTGCTTTTGTGAAAACAAAAAATCCTCAAAAAAAATTGCCTTTTGTGTCTGCTTGTTGGCGTTTCTGGCGTTTCTGGTGTTTTGTTTTTTTTTTTTTGTTTTGAGGGATCAGGGAAGGACTTTGGAAATATGGGGGCAACGTCTCTGTCTGTGATCGCGAGGAAGGCAGCAGAGCGTGTGGTGGCTTCGTCTTTGATCATTCAAGGTAAATATGATCACTCCCAGTTTCATTAGCTGCATACTAACCCCCGTCTTCTAGGGGAGGGTTGGCGAACGTCTCTGTCTGTGATCGCGAGGAAGGCAGCAGAGCGTGTGGTGGCTTCGTCTTTGATCATTCAAGGTAAATATGATCACTCTCAGTTTTATTGGCTGCATACTAACCCCCGTCTTCCAGGGGAGGGTTGGCGAACGTCTCTGTCTGTGATCGCGAGGAAGGCAGCAGAGCGTGTGGTGGCTTCGTCTTTGATCATTCAAGGTAAATATGATCACTCTCAGTTTCATTGGCTGCATACTAACCCCCGTCTTCCAGGGGAGGGTTGGCGAACGTCTCTGTCTGTGATCGCGAGGAAGGCAGCAGAGCGTGTGGTGGCTTAATTGGATGGTGACGGGGGTAAGTCTTCGTCAAGCATATGATAGGTTCAGGAGCTAACATGATGATCAATTTCAGGTGGCTGGTGGGCGTCGCCGTCGCAAATCGTACCGATCGAACGTCTCTGTCTGTGAAGACGCGGAGGGCAGCGAGACGTGTGTTGGCTTCATTCTTTTCTTTTTCAAGGTAAATATGATTCCACTCTCAGTTTCATTGGCTGTATACTAACCGCATGTCTTCTGGGGGAGGGTTTAGGGGACGTCTCTGGCTGTGATCGCGAGGAAGGCAGCAGAGCGTGTGGTGGCTTCGTCTTTTATCATTCAAGGTAAATATGACCACTCTCAGTTTCATTGGCTACATACTAACCCCCGTCTTCCAGGGGAGGGTTGGCGAACGTCCCTGTCTGTGATCGCGAGGAAGGCAGCAGAGCGTGTGGTGGCTTCATTGGATGGTGACAGGGGTAAGTCTTCGTCAAGCATCTGATGGGTTTAGTAGCTAACATGATGATCAATTTCAGGTGGCTAGTGGGTGTCACCGTCGCAAATCATACCGATCGAACGTCTCTATTTGTGAACACGCGGAGGGCAGCAGAGCGTGTGGTGACTTGCTTCCCCTATTACCCTACTCCTTTCAGAAACAGCATGGTTGAACTGTAAGGTCTTCCTTCGTGTGCTGACATCGTATAGCTCGGTGAAACATGCCTATCTGTGAACATGCGGAAGGTAGTAGGACAAGTGTGTGGTGGCTTTATCCTTTTCTCCTTCAAGGTAAATATGACTCCAATCCTTTCCTTTTGACCGCATACTAACCGGATGCCTCCCAGGGGAGGGGTTTAGGAACGCCTCTGTCTGTGAACGTGCGGAAGGCAGCAGAGCGTGTGGTGACTCAATTAGAGTGGTGACGGGGGTAAGTCTTCGTTAAGCATCTGATGGGCCTAGGAGCTAACATGATGATCAATTTCAGGTGGCTGGTGAGCGTCACCGTCGCAAATCGTACCGATCGAACGTCTCTATTTGTGAGCACGCGGAGGGCAGCAGAGCGTGTGGTAACTTGCTTCCCCCCTTGGATACATTGACCCCAGGACTTTTAGAGACAGTATGGTTGAGCCGCAAGGCCTTCCTACTTCATGTGCTGACATCGTATAGCTCGGTCAAACGTCTCTGTCTGCGAACGCGGGGAAGACAGCAGGACGTGTGGTGGCTTCGTCTTTTTCTTTCAAGGTAAATATGACTCCAATCCTTTACTTTTGACTGCATACTAACCGCATGTCTCCCGGGGGAGGGGTTTGGGAACGCCTCTGTCTGTGAACGTGCGGAAGGCAGCAGAGCGTGTGGTGGCTTCATCTTTTATCATTCAAGGTAAATATGATCACTCTCAGTTTCATTTCCTTGTCATTTCATACTAACCCCCGTCTTCTAGGGGAGGGTTGGCGAACGTCTC
>CAKMRK010000799.1:0-14714 GCA_928213465.1 Penicillium sclerotigenum | reverse complement strand
GATATTTCCGCTTTAGCGGAGTTTACTTTATTTAATAGATTAGTGGTGACAGGACCCTATAAAGGATCCTATCTCGTAGTTTTCTTTCTTCCTTTCCTTTCTCCCCTTATACTTAGTATTTTCGTTACAATGCACTCTTTTGCTTGAAGAACTAGCTGGTAACAAATATAGCAATATTTGATAAACAAACCAGAACAGCTATAAAAAATAGTAATTTATTTAAATGACTTAGCATTGTTATAAACGCTAAGACCTATCTTTTATACAAAAATGGGTTCAAATGGGTTATTATTGGGTTATTGGGTTTAACCTATTAGGTTTTGGGTTAGGTTGGGTTATAGAGGGTGGAACCCAAAACCCAATGGGTTGGGTTTTGGGTCAGAGGTTCCGACCCAAAATGGGTTCTGCCGAAGTCTATGTCGAACGGGCCGTCCGTATCGACCCACAACTTCACAACACGCACGGCAGCGTCCTCAGCCTCGAAGTTGTACACGCTAAAGGGGCCGAAGAAGTTACCATCTAGCCATCTCAGGCTCGGCCCATACCAGACCTCTGGCTGGATGACTCCGGAAAGCTACACCTCGTGAGGTGCCCTGGTATAGTAAAACTCGGCGAGGTCACTTCTTTCAAGTAAGCCATATATGCTTTCTATAGGATCCAATGCGATGAGTGAACTGACCACAATATCCTAGGCTGGGTGATACACGGCGGTATGACTACCTATTATTAACACTGTGTATCTGTATTGCCAAGCTTGGTAGAGCTTACGTCGGGATTTGTAAAAGCTGGATGAAGAACGATGACCTCGAGTTTTGCCATAAGGGGCTAGTTAGAAAATGTGATGATAACAACTTCAGACAGGTGTAACGCTTGGAGTGTATGAGAGCTTAAAATGGCAGAGAAGGTAAAAGGTAAGTTAAAGGCCAGCTGGCTGAGATCTGTGTTCAGGCGGGGCTAACAGAGAACTTCATAAGTTACATAAACAAAAATTATATGTCAGAAACCAGTGGTGGGAAGGCAGATCATCTCTTAGGCTTGAGTTAAACTGTGACACAGGACACACGTAAGAGGTTGCATTGCTCGATTTGTTCTATTTTATTTTGTTCCATTTTAATCTAGCCTACGGACTAGCCCAAGATGCTGACTCGAATCAATAGTTGCCTAGGTGGGTCGTATACGTATCACACGACATCTTAATCCTGTCTCCAGTTCAACGTTATACCTTGTTGTACTGGGAACCCATCTGCTCCGAGAGCATTATAAATATCCATCAGTAAATTTTATGTTCCAATGCAACATCTGGCTCGAATATCTTCCTATCTGTCTTCTTTGAACCTGAATCTGACTACGGTCCCTCACCATGCAGCTGCTTCAAAGTCTGCTTCTTGTTTCTTCCCTAGTTACCACTGGTGTTCATGCACAAGCTGTTCTCGGTGCCCCTTGCAGCCCAGGGGGTATATACACTTGCACTTTGGCTGAAGATGCGATTGCAGTTTGCAATGGCCAGACATGGCAACTGTCAGCCGACTGCTCAAGCACACCTAACTGTGTTTGCGTCCAGCCTGCTGGGTACCCTAGTCCCTTTTGCTATTGCCTTTAGATAAGGCAAGTATTTTCATAATACCTTCATTATCCTTTGATATATGTATCATAACGAACTTAACTAACTGTTTCAGAGCTTCCCTAGAACTGCTCCCAATATCATGCTACTGTATAACGTCCTTAACATGAATCTCATGTGTCGGTTCCGTTAGAACCTTTATCTTCGCAGGCATTTGATGGAACTACTGATGCAACTACAGGTAGAGTATGCAGGTAAAAGTAGTTCAGATATGGTGGACCGACTCAGGGAGAGAGAGAGAGAAGGTGAGAGAGGAAGGAAGACTATCTACTTGGTCTATCCTGCATGTGATGCCTGCCTAAGGCATCCAACAGCATTCCATCTCGCGTAGAAGCAACAGGGGGACACAAGATAGGGATTAAGAGAGGTGGTACAAGTAACAGTCCTTGGATCTGATACTTGGACCGCTGATTCTAGCATACACCTCACAGTGAACGACGGAAACATGTATATCTTGAAACTTCGGTGTGTGTAGAGATGAATTTAGTGCGATGATACGATAAAGCAGAGTTCGAGGTAAGAGCTTCAATATGAAGCAACAGGAGGACTGCGAGCACTTTCTTGTGCAAGTTGGAATTTCCACCATGATCCCCGACGGCTCTTTTCTCACCGGACAAGTGAAGAAGATGCAAAGAAACGTACAACTGATATTCCGATCGCCCATCCATCATTCGGTGTCAAGGCAAGGATTCAGAAATCATTTGCAAAACTTGTTGGTATATTAAGAGCGGGAATCGCAGCTTGCAGCTCCAAGGTTGCAAACCATGTAGTGCCAAGCAATTGTCATGATCCGTAAGACTCAAGGTCCTTCTTTTTAGGAGTACCGATTTGCACGTTGATATTGTTACTAAGCTGTGAGATTCAAGCGACACCCGTTCAATACTTGGATAATATTCTTTGTTCGGTGCGTGCTTTTTCCCCGAGAAATCATCGCCTTTAGAAGTCATGTCCGACAAAATGTGGACCAAACCGGAACAGCTTATATCAAGGTATAGAGCGCACGTGCAAATCAGTCGCAACCAGAACGAGTTGTGCGAACGAAATTGACTAGAAGACAAGTCGGCATATAATTCCTTGATAGTAAACCATGTTGTACCAAGTGCGACGGGGAATATCCAAGGTTTACCCAAGAATAACTCAGACTGTTTTAGATCATCAAGAGAGGGTACTGTTCTTCTTCTCAGCTCTTGATGTAACAATACTACGGCATGATTGTAGAGTTTGGGATTGAGCTGCGTCGCAATTAGGGCGAACCGGTGGATGGCCGATATGGCCTGACTATCACAGCAACATAGTTCAAGGACACACCACGGTCGCTGGAGAATTATGAGTAAGGACTCAACAATACTCCCGCGGCCGACAATCTGGTGCTTAGGGGATTTTGATGCATTGATAAGGAACCATGGAAGACTCTCGCGAGGCGATCTCTCTTGCGTAGAGTTGAAAGGTGGATGCTTTAAACATGGCAACGAAATAATGTCCACCGTGGATACATTTTCCGTGGTGACTAGCACAGGAATCACATTTCCAACAGCTTCTGCTGTTGATATGAGTTCTGCCTGAAGCCCGGGTTGGAACGCTGTGATGCTCCAATCTGGCGAAGACGCGATAATAGAGTAGATAACGAAAGCGTCTCCTAGTGCAACCCCACCACCTTCGTCGAATGAAGCACAAACTTGAGAGAGACCTCTTGGGTCAGAATTTGCGGACTTATCCATGAGTTCATCAGCGGTGTGTGAAGCCCTCGCACCGAAGATGTTGCCATGTATATGTTCAAGGTAGGATCCTGGTGGTGGTGGACGTGGGTTTTCTTACATGTCCGATCACGTGATATAATACAGATCATTTGAGAATTTTGAGATGCTGATTCGCCCACGCGCTAGCTGAGATCAAATCTCGTTTGTTTGCAAATAGAACGAGCGGTTCTTGTTCTCTTGCGTGTCATTTCCCTTGGTTTCCTAGGAAGAAATAACTTGGCCGAAATGTTATACGAATTAGAGGGATGAGTACATAGGTGAGAGACTAGGTAAATAATGGAATAGCTGCTGCATACTAAGAATTCATTGCAAGTTCAAGATCCATTCCCTGCGAACAAGTTCTCTGACCCTCGATTTTTGTCCTGTTAGGCGCTGCTTTGCTGTGTGTTTATTGGACTAAGTGCGGCCATTAGTGGATCGCTGGTGATCGTCGGGTACAGACAAAACGACTTCAGCTAGTAAGCGCTAGACCCAATAAAGGATGATTAGCGAAGTCCAGCCATATTTTCAGTGCCTCGTGTTTACTGCCTACTCCGTAGTTAGGATGACTTTTATTTTTTCATCAACCATGGGTCGCAAACCTTGGAGACTCACCCGTGTTCCTTAAAATGCCATCATCATCGCTGTATCTTTCAAGTCTCCTCTCCATAATCGGTTTGGCTCAAGCAGAAAAGTTTCCACAATCACTGACAGACTTGCACGCTCAACTGAAGAGTGATGATGGAGTTACGTTTGACCCGCTTGGTGTCGCGGCTGTTCTCTACAACCCTCGCGTTGACAAAAGTGCAGCAAGACTTTATACTCAGTTTGATCGAGGATTATTCATATGGCCGCACCTGACAATGATCGGAGGAACTCTACCACCCATGCAAATGCTTGTTGAACGCCTCAATGCCACTATGAAGTGGATCCATCCATCTATCAAGCTATGCGCACAAGATACGACTATGATGCCCGTACGATCAGACGTATCAGGGAATGTATTTCGCCAACTGCCACTCAACTTGAGCAACGCATGGCTGACTGATATAATATCTTTTCAAACATCCAAGCAACCTGGAAATGACTTCGTTGTCGTTTGTGTGGATTCCATGTACCCATCAAGCTTAGAACGGCGGAAAAATTTGCGTCAGCAATCCGGAAACTTAAGGTGGCTTCTCGGAAAATGGACATTGGACTCGATTTGTCTGGTCAACGGAGCCATGCTGATGACTGGTGTGGTGTGCGGGATTTTGTTAGCCGACCTTTGGGCTTTCACCTTATTCTTTTTATACAGCTGTCATTGGTTCGCCTCGGTGCTTATTTCCTTCACCTCTATGGTCAAGATTCACAAGCCAAGTCACATCAAAAACGACTTGCGTGACAGATATGCGGTGTATGAACGCGATGAGGGGGGCACTGTGATATTCAAAGGACCACAAAAGGAGCTTGAGGAATGGGCACGTTCCACTTGGGAATATGACCGGACTTTGGTAAAGGATTCTTTGCATTGGTTCTGGACCTTGTCAGGGACCTTCTCCGGCATATCATCGGTTGCATGCATGGTGAACATGAAGGGCGCCCTGCAATTGGCATTTTTGGCAGTTCTGGTATATTCGTCACTGGCTGAGATTGGTGCGACTAGGATTGCGCGTCATCTGCAAACTAAGGCTCATGGCCATATTTCTATGGACCACGTCTTGAATAACCAAACTCGAAGCCTAGCAATTATCCGTGCCACTTTGCAGATTACTCCGGAATGCCGACTTAGGGGTCTGAATTGGGTCGAAATGGGACTCCTTCCTCCCATGCGTGTTTTTGAGAGGATGCAGGAATTGTTAAAAGAGATTTCAGACATCGAACAAAGCGTAGATTATCCTCGAGAGCTGGTGGTGAAACAAAAATGCGATAATTTCCTCAATGGCGTGGATCCTTCGGAGCAGATGTTGGCTAAAAGAATAGTCAAGGAAGTCACGGAGACACTGGGGCTCTAAGTTTGTTGAACAAGCCCATGATTTTCCCCTGTTATTGGCTTAATATACGTGATTGGCGCGTTGGTGAATGTCTTATTTATTTCCAACGTTGTTCTCTTCTTTTCTGTAGAAATACCAGTTCAAAGATTCTTATGAATTTAGATACAGATGATCTCATTGAACACGAGATAAAGAAGAGATGAGAACTGATGAGAAGGCCGCCCCTAGCTTACTATAGAATTTTCAACACCCTGCTGCCGAATTTTACATTGATATGCCTGTTTTGGATCCAAAATATCAAAATTTGGAAGGAAACAAGGATCAACCCCAAGATTGCTAGCCTAATCATGACCAACACCCCTCTCAGATATCTACTAGGTCAATTGATTTGTAATTAGTGTTATAATGTGGATAAGACTCGAAAGTATAGGACTTGCAATATAGCTGACTCGTTCGCCCGAAATATCTGGGTTCCTGCCATGACAATTTCCTTAAGTTAATAAAGAAAAGGGCGGTTCGCAATAGGGCTCGTATTCTTACACATTCTTTGAGTTGAGCAATATTGTTGGCTTATGTTTGGAGAACGACCAGTAGGAACTATTTTACTCACGCAACACTTATATTCCTCTCTTCAGAGCTCTTGCAGTTAATTTGGATCCATGGCTTGTGGATTGGATGCTAGCCCATAGCCAAAGCATTGACTGCTGTCCAGAGTCCGAACTTGCCCCATTCATTCATACGGTCAAAGACCAAGTAGACGAAAATAGCAACCATCGCAGTAAGGCCCCTTCTATTCAATTTTTCACTCATCCACTCAAAAAACAAGCAAAACCACACGGAGAATGAGCAAACTTCCTATTGCACATGCATTTGCCTCGATTCGAGCAAAGCCCAGTTCTATAAAAATGCTCAGAGTATATGTTGTGAGAGGGCACCATGTAGCGAAGATGAAGCCTGTGGCAATAAAGTGTGGCTATTTCCGTATGTCTGTCAACATCTTCCAAACCAATGTGAATAATATATGCGTTTTGCCATGGTCGGCCAATGCTTTCTTCATTGTGGGAAGCTCTCCAAACTCCGGAATTTTCACCTGATTGGATGGCACAGATACTTCCTTGTGTTCACGCAGGAAGCAAAAGAGAATAATCGAGAACTTAACGGAAAATAGACCGTTGACTACAGATCGGTTAGCATAGTTTGGTGTTTGAGCAGCCGGTCCAAATCTTACCGAGGAAGATCCATTGCCAGCCAAAGAGACCACGTTTTCCTTCTAATTTTAAGAAACCAGATCCAAAGATCAGGGAAACAGCTGTTCCTCCAAACATGCTGAAGAAAAATATGGCGATTCGTCTTGTCAACTCTTGCTTCGTATACCAGGTAGAAAGTGGATACATTGCGCCAGGAATACACCCAGCTCCATCAAGACCCAAAACTGTTCTTGTGAATAAGAAACCTAGCTTATTGCGCAAAAATATTTTGTAGGCAAGCTACGATCCCGAATATGCACACTGGTGCGCTATTCCATTGCCGGGGACCAATCTAATTGAAATTAGCGAGTCAGGTGTCATCTGGCTAGAGATGCGACCCTGCGTAGAATAATGTTTGAAGGTATCTGAAGTATAATATCACCCATCAGTTGATTTGGAGATTGATAATATTTTGGTCAACGGATATGGCAGATGCAAAGTTCCCTGTGAGGCAATGTTGTTTCTGTCAAGCTGATAGCTAGCAAATCCAACTAACAGAAGGGGTAAGACTCCAAGGTCCGCTCTGTTCACTTGTCAACTAAATAATCCGCTAGGGACTTTTGGTGAGTAGGCTCAAGGGGTGAAGGGCATCCATTTTCCGACTGTTGTCGGAATACTCATGATCACAACCCTCAGTCTTGTCAGTGGCATAGCCATGAGGCCTGCACTTTTCAGATTCATACATATTAGAGTTCGAGGCAGAATGCATGCCTTTCTTTTGAGATATGAAAGAAAATTTCCAAAATTCGGACGGATATCTCTTCAGAGGACCTTCTGAGTCATTTTAGAAGTTGAAGACCTTGGAGGTGATAAGATAATGTTATTCAGCAGACGACCAGAACAAGAAAAAGTAGAAAGCTAGCAGAATTTAGAAAATAAGAATATCGTGGAATTAATGAAGACGAGCAACTACAAATGCTAAAATGTCCCCAGACCTGATGGCGTGACAAGATCTCCTAGAAGACACATATCCAATAAATTGAGTACCTAGGTATTTGTCGGCATACATTGACCAGAACAAGATACTCGACACAGAAATGAACATGAAGATGATTAAAAACGGTCTCACAATCGATGCCCGTTCAGCTCCAGTAAATCATGTCACTCAAAATGTTCATAGAGTTGTGGTATCTGTGTGGAGCCATATATTCAAACACGACAGTGAATCGCAGCATTGTTAAGATTGACTGGAATAGCGGCGTGCGGGTTTCCATCAAGATCCAGATAGGTCTGCTGAGCAGTCAAGGTACCTATGGTAGCATCGTTGTTCTTGATGACACAATTGATAGACTGCGCGAAGTTGGTAAGCTGGGCGGCGGTTGCTCTGACAGTACCACCTGCCCCAATAGAGGTACCACTGAAGAGGGAGAAGATGCTCTTATCAGTGTCATCGGCTTGGAATGTCACGCCAGCATATGCTCCCGATTGGTCGTTGGATAGAGCTACGGTAACTTGGTTGGATTGGCGGACCTCAAGAGGCGTGGCGGAGATAGTGCCCGCGAGAAGGGTGACAATAGCGGTGATTGAAAACTTCATTTCGAAATTTTTCGGGGAGCCTTGCAAAATGCAATGATGGTATTTGTAGCGAGGATTAGCTAGAAGCTTTAAAAACACGGTTGGAGTCTGATGTTGTTCGGTATCGAAAGGAATTCTCGCGGGAAGTAGGGTGATTATGTACTTTTCTTGTTGGAATGTTTAGCTAGCTGAAGTCTCCGTAATATTGCCACCCATGCAATTCCTAGATATTCGACTGGTCGACATCTATCTGATGATACGGCCTGCTGTAACCGATAGTGGGTTGCCTGAGAACGTAGTAGCTGATCTGCACAGCCCTTCGTATACTAATCAGGTGAGATTCTAGATCAAGGCCACCCATTTCCATTCCATATCTACGTACATGGGAGTAATATCCTTTATAGCCGAATGACGACGTGCTTGTCATCTACCTTGGATGATGCGTTTTCGCCACAAACCTCGCATTCAAAAGATTCACGCAACAACGAGAAGCTGCTACTCTCACTCTGAATGGTGAACATCTAATTACAAATAGCGTTGGGATTCATGTGCACAACCCATGGCGTAAAGATATATACATTCTCCGCAGAAGGAATGCCCAAACTTCGAGTAATATATTTATGGATGTAGTTCTTGAGACATTAGGCAATCCATGGCCTCTAGTTCAATATCTCACCGTTGATAATATTGGATGTCTCAGGGCTTAGCTCGTATTTCTTGCTCTGTGGTCTGACTGAAGCCTGGATGTGTATTTAACTTGTCTGAGGCTTATTCTATCATCAATTCTACCATAGAGGCCACGGTATTCAGCAAGTAAATTTAATGTAATTGGAAATTACAGGTGCTCTTGACAGTTTCCAGGAATAGTGAAGTTGTTTTATGTCTTTTACTTGCTTCTCTAGACAGAATTTGCAGACATTTTAATCGATTTGCAATCGAAAGCCCTTGTGAAACAGACAAAAAGGCATGTAGCTGGTTTCAGTGACATAAAACAACATGCTAGCCACGGGACCTATGTCTCATTCTTTAAAGCCGACCATAGAGAAGACAGAGGTCAAAAATATTTGGTACTGGAGTCCTTAGGCGTGTTATCTCGTGTTGACAAATACGAAGAGTCGTGGCTCTAGGTTGTACATCTAACAATAGATTCAATTACGTGGAACTGACAGCCAACCTCGTATTTTACCCCGCCATGTTTTACCATCTAAATAATATGCGGGTTCATCCTAGATGATATAGCAGAAGCTATTAGGCTTGAAAGTCTCGTAGGCGTATCATACCCCACTATATACTTTAGACCTAGTTCTGGCCTTTTGCGTTTTGGATATGCTCCGAGCTTCATTGCAACCATGATGTGCAAGCATGACAAGCTACAACATTGGGAGGTCTTTGGCGCAACAGATATGAGAACTTGCGAAGATAAGATGAAGATAGAATAGTCGTGGCTTGTTAATAGAGATTGGGAAAGCAGGCGTAAATGCACCCCATCGGCCCAATATTAAAGTATAAGTATCCGGATATACCACGTAGGTAGGTGGAGGCCTTGCGACTCCCGCTCCCATTGTTGACAAAGTTCGATTATTTCGGCTGCTCGGGCTGATGTAGACCCTAAAAATCCATACTTTTCCGTGTATTCAGTATGATCTGAAAGTCTATTTTTACCATCAAAGTGTTTTAAGTCGTGGTAGTCCGCTGGGGTCTCTGATAGTTCATGTTGGTTTATATGACCCAGCTTATCTAGCATATTTGTAATATTTCTCGCCGTTTTCAGATGGGACCTGGCAGTATACTGCAGTGCTCAGTTCTATGATTCCTAGCACAGAATTCGACAAGGGGACTCGAGGTCTAGTAGTACTAGCAGAGAACCGTGTATTGAGGTACAATTCTCATGGTAATACCGCCTCAAACGACGGTTCCATGTGTGCGCATAAACAAATTGGGTGGTCTCCTGCGAGAAGCAAATTCATCGTCCACGACGTATTCAATCTCCGGGCCGTCCGCTTGGAATCCCATCTGTCCATACACATGTCGACCCATACTGGACGCTTCGGTAATGGCTTCTAGATCTCCGCGTCGTTGTGCTTCATCGATGCCCCACTGTACAAGCTCTCGCGCGATGCCTTTGCGTTGGTGCGCCGGATCGACAGCGCACATGTCTAGTATCATAACCGCTGGCAGCGCTGCAGTAGCCTTCTGTTTAATCACCTCGATGCGTCGTCTATGCAGAGAGGAGATTGCTTGACGGAGATAGCGTTGTTCAGGTTCATTATCGGGGTACAGCGCATTGAGGTCTATTGAATGGGCTAGATCTTCCACTGGAGGATCACCATAGCCCTCTACACTGGAAGCTTGTACCCAAATACTGAAGCCCACGATGATACGCCTCTCCGCAAAATGTGGACACGGCAGGGTAGCCTTGAGAAATATGGTGTTTGGGAGACCGTTTTTGTTATTGGTTTTGTGGCGCCAGCGGGCCACCATCCTCTCGGCTCCACATGCCCTCCCCTGAGGTGTGTCCCATCCTGGGTTCAAGGCTATCCAGATCCCATCTTGCACTTGACGACCAAATGCCTCGCACACGCAGTCAAAAGCCTGACTGATATCTTCGGGTTCATGTATGATATCGATAAGCAATCCAATATCCGGTTTCTGGGTTCGAGAGGCCATTATTGCGGCTTTGGCTGCTCCGATCAGTGATTGTGTGTGTAGGAGCCAAACGACCTTTGAAGTTGGATATGTGTGGAAAAGAGAAAAGGTGTTAACGCCAAGGCTCTAATAGAGTGGACAAGTCATTGATTGGCTCTAGTTATACGACCACTCATGTACGGAGTACGGAGTAGTTATTAACTAGTTATGGAGTACTCCGTACTCCATAGTTAACTAGGTGCTTTACATAATAGTCAATGTAACCATGTGGGTCTAGTGAGGACCACGTGTTTGACACCAGGACAGCAGATCAAAAGCAATTCAAACTACATCTGCTCGTTGTTATTTTTTTCCCAATAAGGATTTGCGGTTGAGTATACCTAGTGTTATGGTACTATCTTCCTTCTGCCTCGACCTCCCTTTAGAAATACGCACATATATTCTTGGTAGGAATTGGAAATAACATTGTGTGCGCTCATAGCCTTACAAGATCCATCCTTTTAATAGTATATTGCACGTACGTCCATCCTGGCCTTGGTAACATCACTTTTTCTTAACCCATCCTAGCCGCAAACAGGAATAGCTTCGGCTAGAAGGTCCTGAGTTATCCGCGTTGTTATCCATCCTGTTAATATCACACATCTCCAAGACTTTTTTAGTATCCCAGATATGGGTATCTAGGTTTGGCGGAATTTGTTCCAAGGTATTCATAGCATCCAATCCTACTGGCTTAACAATAAAGTGTGTGCTGTGCTCCTTGGAAGGGAGCTATGGATGCATGTATGAACCGCAAAGGCGTGTTTGCAATGAGGTGCTCACATGTGTTTGTTTAAAACCAGGCAAACAGTGCAACTAGTGCAACCAGTGTAATCAGTGCAACCAGTGCAAACCTCCCCGCTCTCCAACCAGGGGGCATTTTAACAGATCCATAGTTCTCCGCTCCCCACACCAAAACAGTCCACTCAATAACAAGTAACGAGGACAAGCACCTTGGCAGTACTCTTACAATTTCCACTGGCGCAATCATTGTCTCGTTGTCCAATCAATGAAATTATCTTATCTCGCATTGTGCTTTTGGCAACTTTCGTGATTGGTCAGTGTTGGAATTAACAAAAGTGGGGTTCGCCTCTCTCCTTCGGCTTCCACGCTGGCGTACAAATTCACCAGCTAGAACGTACATAGATACGGAGTAGTGTACCAAGCCCTCTATTGTAGAGGTAGCTGCCGATATATATGAGGATGAGCCAATAATCAACTGATATTATTCAGTGTTTAAAAAAATATGGATCCGAAACCCGGCCACGTGGGTTGGCTGTAGGCGTCTGTGTACTGGGCTAGTCAGGGGACAGTCCACGCTAACTGCTAGGATCTTGTATACCGGAGGTGGACCCAACTTACATTCGAAAGTCGCTGACTCTGAAGCTCCACTATGGTTGTTATAAGAAACAAGACCTGCCACATCATCCCTCGTTGGATTGTGAAATCAGACTATCATTCGAGATCTTCAAGATGAAAAGTTTCGTATTCTGTACGCTGGCAGGTATTGCCATGGTAGGTTCTTGCCAATCACTGGCTCCGGAAAATGACATTTTGTTTCCATCATCAAAGACCTCTTCAAGTCCTCTTCAATATGCAGGGGGAAACGCCCCGTATTTTGCAGGTGGGAGTCTCGTTATCACAATCCCTATCTCCACTAATATATGAGTTAGGCCCCAATGTGAATGGCATTGACAGCAAGGTCCCGGACCAATGCACTGTTCGGCAGGCTGCTTATGTTGTTAGGCATGGGAGTCGGTATGTAGACTATCGAACTATATCATAAGCGCAATCATTTTGACCTCAAAGGCGGTAGGTTTCCAGATACTGGCTCATATAACTCCTGGGTTGCACTTCACAACAAGGTGTGTTATCCATCCGTTCATTCGCGGGTTTCGGTTCTGCTGAATTCTGACTCTTCATCCCTTTGGTTCAGATTCAAGCTGCAGCACAGGAAGACGGGTTTGAGGCTCGGGAATCGCTCAGCTTTATTGCGAACTGGAAGCCAGTGTTGACGAATCCTGCCTTGCAGTTAGCACAGGAATCGATGACAGGGTGGAAAGAGGTACACAGCCAAACGTTCAAAACGACGATTAACTCGCTGATATACCTCAGGCAAGTGATCTCGGTTACCAACTGCGGTCTAGATGTAAGCCATTGCTCTTTATGCAAGTTCGAGGTGCTTAGGCTCACGAATTTCACAGATCCCGGATTTTATCAGGATGGCACACCATTCTATGTGTGGGCTAATCAATATAAATCCCCGATTAATGAATCACGAGTGGTTCAAACCGCCAGGGCATTTCTCAATGGCTACCTCTATGAGTATGCTGATACCTATGGTACTGTTGTGAGTGTGAACTCTACGGGGTCTCCTGCTGCCATTGGTAACTCCCTCGGGCCGTCTGATTCCTGTCCTGCATTTGGTTCTACCTCTAGTGGGGGAAATAACGTCACAAATTGTAAGTGTAATCGAGCAAATTTGCCCTGTCTTCTCAAGATTGAGGTCACCTTCCCCACCTCTGTTTTCGGTGCCATGTGATTCAGAATTCTCGCTTATATATCGACAGGGGATGCCACATGGCTACCTAAGGCTTTGCATCGTATCAATTCTCAAATCAGAGGAAATCTTACGTTTGACGAAACTGATATACTCTTCTTTCCCTATATGTGTGCATACGAGAGTCAGATTGAAGGCCGTCTCAGTCCCTGGTGTGGCGTTTTCACCAGCAACGAGCTGCGTAACTATGCATACTCACAGGACCTGAGTTACTTTTACGGGGTCGGGCCCGGTTCGATTGGTCCATCCAAGGTGCTTTTCCTTCCCTTCCTGAAAAGTCTGCTTTCTCTTCTGGAGACCGGTTCTGGTCAGGTCGGCGTTGGAGCGAACGGCACTACGTTCGAAATTCCGAACCTGATCATGGCTTTCACAAATGACAACCAACTTGCCGAGATGACTGCTGCCATGGGAATTTTCGATTTCGAAGAACCTCTTCCTGATGATCACATTCCAACTCACCACTTGTATAACGTGGCGCACTTCATCACCATGCGAGGCACTGTTGCTTTCGAAGTCATGGATTGCAGTGTCAACAATGCCACAAGTGGGCCCTATATCCGTATATTGTTCAATGATGCCGTTTATCCCATAGCCAGTTGTCAGAATGGCCCTGGAAAAAGTTGCACCTTGTCTGATTACATTTCTTTGATTGATAACAAGATTGGAGAGGCAGGCGACTTTTTGAGTTACTGTAATGTCACGGAGGCGGGCCACCCTCAAGCCGCTGCTGGAGCTAGTTTCTTTCAGGATCTTTCTCTGGACTTCTTGACTTTTGTCCAACCTTGATCTAGAATTTGAAACGGCTTGCGTGTTTGTTTGGAGATCTAGGCCTATTAAGTTGGTCTTGGAGGACGAAGCTAGGAGAATGAAGCAATATGTGTGCAGTGTATTGACTGACTGACTGACTGACTTGATTGACTGACTCGGAGGAAAAGGGGGGAAAGGAACTCAGAGGGAGCTATCAAACTATCTGACAGAGATCTGGGCGTTGAACAATGTATGGTATAGATGAAAGATTTTTATCACTGAGATAGGCCAAGACCATGCCGAACTAACTCGGGCTCGAGTATTTCAGTTGGTGCTGAGGAAGAGGCCGGGGACGAGATCTCTCTCCTTTTATTTTGACCATATCGATACACGTAGAATATTAGGACCGGGCTACTCGGAGAAATGGATGGAGCACAAGAGAAAACCCGGCAATTCCCAAGGGCCCCTCGCCCTTCGGGTTTTCTCCGGATTTAAAACTATGTAATTCATTTCCTGATCGGTATGCCGGTGAAATTCATCCCGAGAATTATCATATTATCATATCTAGGCATGGAAGGGAGTTTTTGAGAGGAAACGCGGAGCCCCGGGGGGGGGGGGGGGGGGGGGGGGGGG